>WBMZ01005136.1:169896-187396 GCA_013400975.1 Atrichornis clamosus
TTATTATTATTGTTAGCTTCTGGTAGTGAAATCTTGCATATGTGGAACTTTCCAGAAAAAGAATTATCATTAAAGCTTACAAATATTAACACTTTCAACAGATTCCACGAGGTACTGTCCCTTATATTAAAAAAAACCAACACGGAAAATGTTTTACTCTTGTGCATAACTCATATAAATTTAAACATTGAAAGTTCAGAACAAACAGTGAGAGACTTAGATATCTAATTTTAGTATCACAACTTGTTTTCAAATTTCCTTTATTTATTCAGATTTTTGAGGCTCTCCAACACATTGAACAGTGAATTTTAAAACTTTATGAAGACTCTACAAAGAGTAAGCCTTGTAAACTTTCCCTTTTTGCATACTGGGTCTAGATGTTTAGTTAAAAAGATGGGTTAAAAAATTAAACTAAGTTCATATGTAATAAAAATTCAATATCCTAAAATTCAGAGTTTCAATCTAAATATTTGCTACTTTGAGAACAGATTTTTTAACTCACAACCTACATATAATATATTTTCTTTTCATTTATGCCATGAAACCCCACTCTGAGGAAATCCATGTACTTTTCCTTGAAGCAGACGTGTTTTTCCCAGCTCTTTTGTAAGATGTTGTCATGTTCTATTGCACGTGGTTTTTTTCACAGCACTTTATTTATTCTAATGAAAAATTATTTATGGGAATTGGTTTCTTTTCCATGGCCCCAAAAGTCACTTTGTGCACCATTTTATTTAAAGTAGCAACAAAAAAAGAAAAGGATGGAAGGGCCATGATGTCACTGCTCAATGAACAGAAACCACATTAGAAAGATGAACTGGAGTACTGCTTTAGGTTAGACCAAATTAGACAACGGTTTTGAAAGATTGTAAGGATGGATAGAATAAAAAAAAAAAATTGAATTCATAACAATTGGCCCTTGTGTAAATGCAGTTACATTTGGATGCAAAGTTAAAGAGTTCTAAAAGTGCAATGGACTATTTATTTATTTATTAAATTGCCATTTAAAAGCTGAAAAATAACAAAATAAGATCACAGAATGATTTGAGTTTGAAAGGACTTTAAGGACATTCCACCTCTCCCTGTCATGGGCAGGGACACCTTCCACTAGAGCTCCATGCCATGCACAAATATTACTGACCAAGCATTGTTCAAATACCAAAGTTGTTTTACCAAAATTCAAGTATTTTGCCCATTCTGTTGTAAGAAACAAAAAAAAAAAGTGATGAAAGCAGATCTTTGGATGCCCAACTGGAACAGACAGCAACTCCATTAGTGTATACTTTACTTCTTTATATATTAAATTATGCATTTGTATTTTTATCTTTAATGTTATGAATCAGCTGATAACTGGTGCGTTTATATTTAGCTACTTCTCAAAAGATTGCAAGAAGTGACAAAATTGGGAGAATAGTCATAGTTCATATCTTAATTCTTTTTTCTCTGCAACTACAGTCATTTTGCTCTACAGGGAAAAAAAGCGTTGCTGAGTGTGGTCAGGTGTCCCAAAGCTGTACTATATTTCAAACCTAAAACCTTGCAAGAAGATTCCCAATATTGAGGGAATTTGATGTTAGGGTTTATTGAAGTTGTCACATACTTTCGGGGATCTAATTTCACTTTCTGATCTCCAGCAATGGCTGTAATTCGTCATTCAGAAGAGGGAAGAGATTACTTGTCAGCAGTAATCTCTAACACAGATAATGCCATATAAATATTAGGGGCTTATAAGCATGGACAAGGATTAGGAGCAAAGAGAGAGAACAGAAAGAAAACTGAACAGAGCCAAGATTAAGCACTGGGAAGGGCATTGCAAAAGAAAATCCAAGGTCTGTGGCTCAGCTTGTCCTCCCACAGCAGAATATGCCTTTTCCTGGGTACAATAAGGCTGATTTACACTGATTTCCCTGCTTGCAGATTCCAAGATGTAGAAGTATGAAATATTATTTGAGGTGTGATCATTATCTTCTCTTGTCAATGACAGAGCAGCTCAAGAAACCAGCGAGGTTGGAAGGTCCAACCTTGTGCTCAGAGCCCATCCAGCTGGACAGGCGGCGCAAGAGCCTCATCCAGTCAAATTTTAACTCACCAAAGGTCAAGAATGGACATTTCACAAGCAGACGTGAAATAACAACAGCATGGGAGAGAGCTAAAGCTGACCAGGACGTCTTCCTTCCCAGCCAGCGAGAAGAATTGGGGCGCAACCTATTGTAAAAGATAAACCAGGGGAGAAGTATCACAAAGTCTGACCTATTCCTGACAAATCAGCCAAAATAATGCTGTTTCAGCAAGAAATTAGCTGACTGCAACAACCCTGACACTCCAGAGGTGTGTCTGATTAGCAGGAAGGATCCTACGATGCTCCTGGAGGAGAGAGGCTGGATCCAGATCAACCATGGGCAGCTGGCTTGGACTCAACTTGGTCCCTCCAAGTGGGGAAGGAAGATGAGAAAAGCAGGAGAGATGACAATAGTAAAGAGAGTAGAAGACCAACAGGGTAATTCTCCTTCCTCAATCCATAACTTCCACCTGTTTTTCCAAACGATTTCTGAGTGAAATCCCTCAATATCCAGCATCCATGCTTGACACTGTCAAAAATTCCCACTTCTAATTAACATTTACACTTTTCTTTCCAATCTAGTTTGACTCTGATTCAACAACACTCCTATTTATTGTCTAAGATGATGTATCTGTAGGTCAATCTAAGGAGGATGCTCAAACTGACCTCTTAACTTTCCCCTCAACATTACATTTGAATCTCTAACATTAAGATCATTGCTCCAGGTGCACGGTAAAGCCCACACCCCAGAGGACCAGGATTTAAATAAAAATCTTCAACTCTTCATTAACTGAATCACAGGATGGGTTGGAAGGGACATTTAAAACAAGCTCCAGCTCCCTGTCATGGGTAGGGACCTTCCACTAGACCAGGCTGCTCCAGCCTGGCCTTGAACACTTCCAGGGATGGGGCAGCCACAGCTTCTCTGGGGAATCTGTGCCCATATTTCAAAAATTATTCCCCAAAATCCATGCAAAGGTACTACCTTCCAAAACACCAGCCTGCAGTGAACCAGGCAAAGTGGAAGGCAAAGTTCTCTTTGACATCAGATGAGGCTGAGTTTGACCCTAAATATATTATTTCTGTGTTCACATCTTCAATTCCGATATCCTTTAACACTAAATTTAAGAATCTCTGCAGTTATAATTTCTATGCCCATCATTCTCCACAAATGAAATGATGATAATTTAAAAAGTCCTCAGAAAGATGGTAATGAACTACAATACATATTTTATAGTGCAGGTGAAAATAACTTATGTGTTTTTTTGTGCAAGATATGAATACATGGATTAAGTCATAGTTCAGAAAAAAAAGTAATTTTCTCTATAATTAAACATTTTGACTGTGTAGATCTGCTGCACTGACACCACAAAGTAACTTTTGGAGCCCTTACAGTCCTCTTGATAACAACTGCTAGAAATTTAGAAATTGCTGACTTAAGTTCTGCTTCTGCAGAAGTTCAAAAGAATGAATTGGACTACGGGGAAAAAATCTGGGCTTCTGAGAATTGCAAGGTTTTAAAGGTCCTTTAGCATTTTAAAAGATTGGTCATATTCATTAGTGCTTCCTTAAACAGAAGAAACCCGGCTTGACTCTCAAGTGCTTATTTAGGAAATGCAAATTTCACATAGAGTTCCACACAATACAGAACCTCCTCTTGGTAAACACAACTGGAAATGGATGTTTGAAAACTGGTATCACACCTGAAATAATTTTTTTTCTTTTAATTAAACTAAACCCAGGATCCTGTAACATATAATTTCCTGTTTTGTGGAACTATTTCTAATCAGGATATATGGGACGAATATCCCCTTTAACCAGGCTGCTTTGCAACATACGCAATGCAGAAGGGAGTGCTATCATAACACTTCAATAGTTAAGTGACTTTATGAGAAAAATACTTCCAAATGTTTCCTAAAACCTTCCAAACCGCACCAAAGAACATTATCGTAATATTATGTTTCCCCATGGCCTCCAATACTTAAGCTTGCTATTCTCGAAATGATACTTGGATGAAAAATATAAGTTTATGTAATGTATAAATTGTTCCTAGAAGTAAAGTTGCCTTTAAAATCACTCTGCATAGATGTCAGGTATTTTACATTTTCAATAGCCTTTCTGTATTAATTGGAGAAATGGCCTGCCAGTGCTTTGGGCTGCACAAGAATAATCTGTGTTTTAGAGCTGAGCAGTCACCGTGTGATCTTACTCCTAGCAAACACTGAAAACAATAACTGTCCCAACCCATTACATATCATGTTACCCTTAATAGATATCCATATTTCTTGCACAGTATACATAATCCACATAAACTGTACACCATATATCAATACCATATTCCAGCGAATCCACCATCAAAGAGCTCGTTTATAGGAGGTTTTCATTTGACTCGGGGTTGTAACGTTCTGTGCAATCATAAGCAAACCATTTCAGGGATTTTGCCAGCAAGCTGCTTTTTGGCAGATTATTGGCAGTGCATATTGGCAGCAAACTAGTGCAACTAAGCCCTTCTTATAACTTACAGGTAAATAATGATTTTAATAAATTTATGTAAAATGTTCCACTTGCTTGCATCTGGTTTTGATAATTCACTCGCCCGCGCAAATGCAAACTTCTGTGTGTTTCTCAGGAGAACATGTATTTCACCTGAATTATTTAATGCTTTCTCAGGTACCCCAAGAAATAAATAAGCAATGAAGCCTGCTTTCACTTGAAGGCTTAACTGAAAAAATTAGGGAAATTAATTAAAAATAATAATTGTATGCACACCAAAATCTAAAACACATTTTGTCAATAATACAATATTCAAATAGTAAGAAAAATGTACTTTTTGGCTGTTTTGGAGCTATCCCAGCTACAGGGCATTTGAATTGAATGGTCCAGTCAACGGGCTCTGGCTCTCAAGACCAGGTAATGCAGAGACTTTCACCTCCATTTGAAAATGTGTTACTCTATTAATTTGCATTTTGCTTTTGCACTACAACTGAAGTTTAAATGTGTAGTATTTGCATCTCAACTAGGCAGTGTGGACTAAAGGAATTTCCAAGTTTTGATCCCAACTTTGCCAGTAGGTCAGCATCTCATTCATTGTTCAAACATTGGAAGTTTCTCTCCAGTCTTGCCCTGAAAGGATCAAGTTTTGTCAAAAAGCTCTAAAAATATTAATATTACTAGTAGCCGTGTCATTACAGGGGAAAACCCCTCGAAATCCTTGCACTCCCTTCTGGTATAAATCAGAGTAACAGTGTTGCTGATCTATGATCCCTGATCATTTGCACTTCAGCATCTGGGTGCCAGAAGAATCCCTGGGGAGCCTGTTCCTGGAAATTCTGTAAAATGCTTATGAACCATCCCTAAGTTACCTGTGATACTAAAAACTGCAGACCAACTGCCCACGTCTGCTCTGTTTGTGGATACATTTCAAAGTTATATTAAATAATTGCTTTGAAAGGGGCCTGTAATGAATAGGGAACAATTAATTAACCATCAGATTTTACTTGTGCCCAATTCAGCCTAGAACTTGCTTTATGTTTCTCAGCATTTATTCATTTGTGGATTCAGCAGTTTAGGATTTTTTTAAGGCTTGGCAATGTGGTTAAAACCCCCTCAACAAATTCTTGTTGAGTTCTATTGGACACACTGGTACAACTCGGTGCTGCTATAGTGGACTTGCTTTTAATTTGATCTGTTTCAAGGATTCGGTATCCTTCCAGCACGTTGGAAACCTAAGGGCATATATATATATATTTGTATTGTTTAAAGGCAGGAAATTCTGTGAACTGAAATGAGAACATATCCCTTTTGCCTTTATGGACTTTTGTTATTTTCTTTTCCTTTCGGGGTTTTTGGAAACACAACCAGTGAAAGCTGAAAGTTTGAACAATAGAAAATTACTTTCAAGGAAAAAAAAAAGTAAAGTAACAAGTATACTTTTATAACTTTGTTCATACACTTTGTATATATGTAAATTGCACTTACCCAAGCATCAGAAAATACCATTCACAGCAGGGCCTTATATTGCAGCAGGATCATACTGGTTTTGTCATAAAAGACTGTGGACTTTGCTGTTTTATTCCTTTACTACCTTGTATTAACTTGTACCCCACTGACTTCTTGACAGAGCTGACTTGTTTCATGCTAACCACAGAACTAGGGCAATCACATTCCTATTGAAAGGAGGAAAACTACCAAACTTTGTAGCTCTTTCACTTTAACTCCCTGGCCAAAGAGTCCCACAAACTTCCTCTAATTGATACAGAAGGTAGGTCTGAATTTTGGGATAGGAAATGAGAACCGGTGGAAGATGAACAGGGACTGCTAAAATCTGCTAAAATTAAGAGTTGGGCAGATACTGCCTTTTAGACAAGCACAGCAGCAAACTTTCTTACATTAGTTCTGTGCTACTTAGGGAAGGACTGGAGGCAGAGTGGCTGCATTAGCAGGGAGACCTGATCCCAGCAGGTTGCCTCAATCCCAGTGCAGTGCTGCACAAATACATCCACACTGCTTCTGGTGCTCAAACCAGCTCGGTGTCTTTATTGCACACAATGAATTACACTGTACTACTTTATGAGAAGAGGGTTATAGGTTATAGCCATGGTAATGGCTCTCTGGAATACTCCTGCCTTGTGACAGAGTGCAGAGATCCAACTAAGTCTGCAGGAAAACTTGCTGGAGGACAGCTCATGTGCTACAACCTCAAGTGCAGCCATTTCAGCCAGAGCCTGAACATTTACCCAGCAGTGTTCCTCACAAGCTGGCTGCTCCCATCACACCAGCTTAGTAGCTAAATATAAATTACAGAGGGATGCAAAGCCTGAGAGAGGCATTTGACACCCAAGACTCTGCTTGTCCACTGGATCTCTCCTAGCTACTGCTTCTGCACTTGCTAATCCCTCTTCCTGGGCAGCAGCAATTATGGCAGTGGTGAACTGCAGGACTAGGGTTAATTTGCTTTCATTTGGCACAGTGCTCGGTGCCCGGCTCTTCCACCCTTGGAGGTTACAGCCACTGAGGCAGGGATCACAATGAGCCACAATCAGTCATCAGAACAAACACAGCTCAGCTGCTTCTGTGGAGTCAAAGGGAAGAATGGATCTTAAGAAGAGATTTGAAAGAGCACAAAGAGACTTTAAGTGCTTGCAATAATTACTTCCAAAGGAACATTCCTGACCATCAGCCCTGGGGAATAAAGAGCTGAGGGCTGCTCATGTCCACCCATGGACTATCTGACTTCTACAGAAAACCAAAGGGATCCGTAACTACCAGCAGTAACACTTCTGTGCTCTTTCCTGCTGAGGAGGGGCAATGCAGAGAAAGGCTTGGCTACCACCCAGACATCACAGGGTTCACCTCTCCAATGGAAAAAACAGGGATCCTAAACCTAGCACATGTGATAACCACAATTCTTAATTAACTGCTCTTCTCCCTCAAACATTCTCTCTTATTCAGCCTACACTAATTCAACAGTTTTGCCCAAGTGCTCAGAGAACAACTGAAGTTATATTTTGAATAATATTTGAAACTGCAGCTGTTTCAATCATACATTCAACACACATATGCACAACCAACCACAAGCCAACAGTTTACAGGTCCTGGATACCTTATTTTAAGTTCTTCTGAAAAAGTAGTTAAAGATTCTTAGGGCAAAAATGACGACTAAGTTCATGAACTGCCCAGAAAATTGGCTGTGACACCACTTATTAAAAGTTATGATAACTAGAAGGTCCAACTAAAAGGAGCAGTTGCACTGTTTGCTAGGTTGTAGCTGCAGACAGAATTTTTGGTGCCAAGATCAAAGAACAAGGTGGTCATATAAATGACATTTTATTTTGATCCTATTATTCTATATGAGCTTGAGGAGAGATCAAAGGAAAAAGTACCCAGGTTTCACTATTAACACTTAACATAACTCCAGTTGGAAAATCCTTTCCAGATTGTTAGTGCAATTTAAAGCCCAGCACGTTTTTGTTGCTCTGTTAGGTCAATGTACCTGGAGGCATGGGTTTGATTCCTTGACCACCTTTTCCATTGTGGAAAATTGCTTCGGTTATATATAATTTCAGTTATTTTCATTTTTATGGCCGCAAAGACACCCTAGCTTTGGGGACTGCACTGGTTTGGGTTGTACCCAGTGTCCCAGAGGGCCAGGCTGCACTGAAGTGTGACAATATATTACTGACAGTCAGGAAATTCAATACCATTGGAGTCAAGTACTAAAGAGTGGTTCAGCCCCTGCCAAGGCATGCCAGCTTCCACTCAGAATATAAACAAACCTAATGGCCCTTTCAAATATCTTAAAGTTCCTCCTGATAGCTGGCAAGAATTAATGTGCTTTAATATGTTGTATTGCTTATTATGACATTATCCAGGACTACTACTATTAATTAATGGTTCTATTGCTGCTCTTAGCAACCAGCAGTGTTGCATAAAGAAAAAATAATAACATATTGTATAGCCTACAAAGCTGAAGTATGCTAACAAATTTTAATATTCATGCTTTCTTTGAATGGAAGCTTCTCATTGATGATTCAGTAACTTAGGGCAGATATTGTCACATTTCCACTGAATTTCTTTGATTTCTAAGACTGCAAAAATCTGCTAATACACAGGTAAGGTATCACTTATCAGACTAACTCTGGAAAAATCAGCAATCAAGTATTCACAGGAAGAAAAAGAAAAAGGTGCATATGTCCTTCCCTGCCTTGCCACCCCTCCTCACTTGCAATATTAAAGCATTTGTGCTAAAAGGTTTCCAAGGTTTATTTTAAATGCCAAAAAGTGGGCACTGATCCCACAGGAGCTGGCTCAGCTACGGCCCACCATCTTGAACATATTCATTTTATCCAAATCCGTTCCAAGGAGGGGGTTTTGGGTGGTTGTTTCAGGGTTGAGCTTTACTTTTGACTTAATAACAGTAGATTGTCAGGTGACTTTGGGCACTTGCACTGTCAGGCTAAATACCCACAGGTGAGCTGTGGCCTGGAGTGAACATCACAATTATGGTTAAACAAGATAAAAAGTCTCATGCACAGTCAGAACATGTTCATGTTACACACAGCAGCCAGCTGGCTATAAATCCAAGAAGTAAGCTGGAAAGCTTTGGAGTTTAAATGGATGAATACAGATATAAAGGGAAGAACAGTGGTTTGTCACCATATGAATGGCTTTTAACTGAAAAGAGTGGATTGCTTTCACCAGGGTTTGCCAAAAGAGCAACCCTGTTGAGATGAGAAAAAGTATGACGATTAGGACATTCCATACATTTATATTTTCTATCTTGTTTAGAGACAGTGAAGTCTGATTCAGAGTGCCTGAACAACTATAACATGGCTTTATGTCCAGGTGTTCCAGTGAATAGCGACAAAAGTTCTAATTTATTAATTTAAGACCTATTAATTTATTCCAGATTCAAATTACATGAGCTGAGCTGCGAGAAGCCATGGACTATTTTTCTGTCCACATTTCCAGCTCCAAGTAATGTAGGCTACAGCCTTCTCTGCTCTCTCCAGATGCACCATTGAACTATGGTCAGCAGCTCTACCTGGGCACAGATCCACCAACACCTTCCTGGCAGGCACAAAGGATGAGAGGGGCACTTCTGAGACCTTCTAATCTTTTTGTAAATAAATCTGACTAGCAGAACCTTTCGGATTTTAGACCCAAGAAATGCCCTAATAGGTTTTCATGAATGGATCAACCTGACTGACCTGGGGTTGTCCAGTGCAGAGCCAGGAGTTGGACTTCGATGATCCTTGTGGGCCCTTTCCAACCCAGGATATTATTCTATGATTCCATGACTTTCTAGAAGTCTAATTACCCCACCTGAACAATTTTGGATCTTAGCAAGATACACTCTTCCACTCCACCTAAGGCAGATGCAGTTCCCTTTGGAATTCAAAAACAGAGCTCTGGCTTTTACTAACGCAAATATCAGCTAAACTTTAAAGGCATAACGTAACTTCACACTCATAATCTCTGTTCATATTCATTTATTTGTTATATAAATCATATATGTGTATGTGTATATATACATATATGTTTTTACAAAACTTTTCTGATGTTTAAAAGTGGCTGTAAGCTCCTGGGTTTGATGTACTCACTGTTGACAGAATCAGATGCAAACTGTAGGAAGACTGATAACGGCTTTGCTCCCCAAAACCTTTCTCCTGTGTCTCTGAGCTGACTGAATGGGAACTGAGAGGGAAAAGAACAAAGATTTGCTGTTCTTTACAGTCACGCAATGAAAGTGTAGGTTAAGTACAGGAAGTATTTGCAGATTCCAGATATTTCGTGGACCTTTGTTGCTTTTCCTTGCATTCAGATCTAATCTGAGCCCCTGCACAGAGCTGGACTTTCATGTTCTGTGGTCCTTCACTAAGAGAAAACCCAAACCACTGCGACACTCAGGGCAAAGTGGACTCGAGAACTTCAGCTTTATGGAGGCCTTTATTCATGCTAATGTATTAGGGAAAAAATGCTTCACCATGAAGAGAAGGCTTTAAATTATAATAATGAATAAATTAATAAACATATTTAATACAGACTCATAGCATAACATGCCTACAGACTGGAAAGACAGAGTTATATCTGCTAGAAGAAGTTTGGAGAGACAGTTTGATGTTCCACATCAAATACAACAACACTGTGTGATCTTTAAGCCTCAGCGGTATAAAAATACTAAGTGTTTCTTTTTTGTTCTGATACTAAATATGTCTATACCTCCAACTGACTCAAGTCCACCACTAATAACCACTGGGATATTTTTAGGAGGTCCTTCAAGCAGAAGGGTAGTATTTTCACTACAATTCTGAAGTAGCAATAAATTGTGTTTGATTCTTTAGCTTCAATCAAGCATCAATTTTGGATTATTTGTCTGAAGTCAGAATTCTTAAAATATGCCTTTTTTTTTTTAATAGAACCAATCTCTGGGGGAGAAAAAAAATCCTCTCCACAATTTGAGAGCAATGAGCTATTCTACAATAACTGGCTCTGATATGAAGGTAAAGTTCATGATCAGAAATATTTAAGGAGGGCTGTATTATTTACTTAAGAGGTGTCCCACCAGTATTCAAATGAATAAGCATAAAGAACATTATTTTACTTTCATTATGCTGCCACATCACCTTTGATTCTCACAATCTTGTTTGCACTAACATCATTCTGCATTTTGCAGGAGAAGGGCTCATAGCAGGATGGGCAACTCAAATTTGTCCATCAGCAATATCTGGCATTGAAAATAGTTCTGAATATGAATAGGAAAATATCTGGCTGTCAGATATTGAGAAGAATTAGATGCCAAAAAAGTGTGAGGGAATTTCCAGCTCTCACAAGAGCATCCAGCTAATTCTTGATGGATCACCTGTACCTTTGCGTGTTTTCTGGAAGCATGTTCCTCCTTTTCCTTTATGGTCCTTTGTGAAGAGAAGATGGAACTCTCACCAGGAAATAAGAAAAACATTAACCTTTAAGTGCCTCAGATTTTAGTAAACAGTGAGATCACTGGAAATCTTAGCTTCTGCATATGAATTAGAGGAGAAAAATGGGACTGAGCAAAAAGTCATGGACTGTGTTCATCAATATGTGCCTTTTATGTAAACTAGACTGTTAATTGAAAACCCATTTTCAGAGTCTCTTAAGAGGCAATCACCTTAAAATTAATCAAAGTCCTGTTTTGCTGTTGTTTTTTTAATAGGGTTTGAGCTCCTCTGGATGCTCAGAAAATTGCTTGGAGCAGAGACTGGAGCCAGAGGCTTCGGGGTCCATGTCTCAGAGACCAACTTTCCTGGGACTGAGGGAGCCGGGGGGGCTCAGCCTGGAGCAAAGGAGGCTCAGGGGGGACCTCCTGGCTCTCCACAACTCCCTGACAGGAGGGGGCAGCCGGGTGGGGGTCGTGCTCTGCTCCCAAGTAAAAAGTGACAGGATGAGAGGAAATGGCCTCAGGTTGTGCCAGGGGAGGCTTGGGTTGGATATTAGGGAAAATTTCTTCACTGAAAGGGGCTCACCAGCCACTGCAGTAGGTCACAGTCCCCAAAACAACAGCATTTCAGCTCCCTTTTCCATCTGACCATCACCAGGCCCCTGTTTTCAATCATTTATTTTCCTGTTTACCCATAGCTTTCCCTGTCTGCCATCTCTACGCCCTCTGTGAGGTACATGGAACAAAGTCTTCATGAACAATTTTGGGTAGGTTTTTTTCTATATACCTCTCCTTAAAATATTCCTTAACTTACTTCTTCAGTGCCTAGCAATGACTCATTAAAAAAATAATCTCATACTAGTAACACAGTGATAGATATCAAAGGTGAAAATTTGCCATTATTTTGCACTCAAACAGCCTGAAAACATCTTCAAACAGCATATAGAGGAAAGGGCTGCATGTGTCTACAGCTGTATTTTCTTAACATTTTTTTCATCAATTTACTTCAGCAAGAATGACCAACTTAAATTTTTCAGTGTCTTCAAGGACCTTATTTCATGAATTTGTATAAAAGGCAGAAAAGTATATATAAATGTTTTAAAAGCAGCCAGGAATATGAGCAAGAGTTTTTGTGGAAACAGTACCACTAGATTTAAAATACCAAACACTTGAATTACTTCTGACACATTTGATCTGAGTTGCTTTTGAATTTGCACCTACAAACAATAAAAAATACTGGTTCTGAAAGAGACTGATTATTTCCTTTGCTGTATTTTACCGCAGAGAAGTTATTCTCTCTTTCCCCCAGATCTGACAGCCATTCAAATGTCCTGGGTTTGTTGCACACTAAAGTAGAAATATGATCTCTACTTGGAAACTCCCCTCAAAAACAGTTTCTCCTGTCAATTCTCAGTAACTGCTATTCAATAACAACTGTAGCTATTGAGCTTTGAAAGCACCAATGTTCAGTCATCTTCCTGAGCTTACACATCACAGCTGCAGGGAGTCGAGATGCTGAAAGACCGCCATCTCTCCCCATCGTTGGGATGTTTATCATAACCCTTTGTGATATTTAATTGGCACTGCTTTCTCCTCCTTCTCTTCCAAAGGGATGAATCACAGACTCGGTTTTCCAGGAAACAACCACTTGAGCTATTCTCTGCACTTCCTTCAGCTCTTCCTCGACTGCAGCCAGACCTTTGATTGACCCCACCTTTCATAAATGCTCAACTGGAGAGTCTCAGCTCAAATGTGTGCTAAGCCTCCTGGGAATGACTGACCAACACCTAAAGCCCAGATTTATGACAGCAAACTTCCCAGAGCCTCCCACAGCCAGTGGGATTTGTTCAGAGGCTGGAGAGAAGAAGAGTCACTGTGGAAAGTCAGATTTCTTCACTTTCTTACTCAATAATAATACATTTTGTCTGTAGACTGCTCCGAGTTATACGCAGGACATTAATCACAGACTAATGCAAAAGTAGAGGGTATAGGCTACATCAGGTAATCTTCTTTATAACTAACTGTTAATTCTAAGTTACAACTTGCAAAAAACTAGATAAGCAAGCCACTAAAAGAGAGAAACAACTCATCTGCTCATCACTCTGCTCCAATCACCATGCTCTGACTTCTGTGCCCCACTCTCCTGCATGCTCCCAGACCACCTCCCACCTTCAGCACATGGACACAAGAAATCCCACTGGTCAATTTGACCACCCACCTTCATTGAGGTTATGTAATACATTCAACTGCCTTCTTGAAAAGTATCTCACTGTATTGCTGGGCTCATATTTCTGTGGACAGCCTTGAACCCAGGCACTGCTACATTAAACTCTTAGATATGTTCCTACAAAAGAAAAAATAAAAGCATTTCAGTCTCTAAGATCTTGTTTCTTGTATTAAGTAAATTCCAGGCACACATTTGAATTATGTGACCCCTTGAGAACCTGAAAACCCAACTACATCCATGAATCTGCACCAGGGCAGGGATAAATTCTACTGCCACTCCGGCAGAACTACAGGAAAAAGGTTCATATGATCTCAGGTGCTGACTGAGGGTCACATCACACAACAAAGAGGCAACAGATGACTGAGATGGATATTTCAAAAGGCTTGCAGTTCCCTAATGATGAATTTATACTTAGATGCTTAGAGCGAAAAGAGTAAAAAATTCCCTTCCTGAATTAACATCATCAAGGGAAAAAAAAAAACAATGGAAAAATGAAAATTCAACATCTGAGAGTCAATAGGAATTTTCTGACTTTTCTGTATTTCTGAATATAGTGAAAAGGGCTGAAATTACATCCAAGGAAAGTGCAACAAATCAAAGAATCCTCAAACAAATCAAAGAATCCTCAAAACAGAAAACCACCTTGGTATATTTTCCTGGAATTTCCAAACCACAGTTGGAATCCATGATATTATAGAGCTTTTCCAAGCTAAATGATTCTGTGATTCACCCACCCAAGCTGTGACACCAGTTTGAAGTGGCTTCAGTGCCACCAGTAAGGACCATGGACTAATGGCCAAGAGAGATGCAGGAAGCTTCACAGTGCCTCCATCTCCAGTCCCAATTTATCACCTACTGCTATTTTCAGCAGTCCCTTGGCTTCTCTGTCCCCAAAAAGTTGTTATTCTGCCCCTATGCCAAGACCAGTGGTACCTGATCTACTTCTGTGGCTTCCTGATCTTACAATGGCACAACCAACAGAAACAGTAAAACACTTTTTTAACAGAGCAACACATTAAAAAAGAATCAATTTTTTTTCCTAATAAAAGGTTTCTCTTAGGTATAGTGTTTACAAGGAGTAATAGATACTGTTTTTAATATTCTGGGAATGTAGTCCCTAACTCAAAATAGTCCCAGAATTATTTGTCATTAACTATCCATTACAATTCAGAACCTGTGTCTAACTTGGAAATTTGGTAGGTTTATCCTGAGTTTTACAGAATACTACACAGTTTGAGGACCTTATTACAGGAAGCAATACAGAGTTATTTGTAGATTCAGTAACGGAACCAGTAAGTCAATGGAACTTCCATTTCTGAAGTTCCCTAGTTATCCTGAAACAATAAAAATTCACCAAGACAGCAGCAAGAAAGCAAGTGGACACTTCTCCACAGCATCTCAACAATAAACAGCAGAACTGTGACACTCCACTGGAATGTTCCAAACCTAAATTAAATGGCAGCATGATTGCTGTGGTTCCAGTTATGTTAATTAGGCTGCATTCATGGTTCATTGAGGCTGCAATTATGCTGCAAAGAAATGCTGCAAGCATACCATCCTCCTGCAGTCTGCTGAGTGTGCTCCCATCCCTCTTGGGGCAAAAAAGACTTTCTGAAGGGATTATACACTGGAGTCACATTTGCACTTAGACCACATGGTTGGTGAAGATGCAATTAGATGACCACGTTTTGAAACTTTCTTGTTTTTTCAGATTTAATAGCAAAAATAGCTTTCCAAATTCCTTGGCCATTTTTTAAGCATGCTTTACTTTGGCAATTTGCATACTAAGCATACAAATTATAAGCCTTATTAGCCCCATTTCAACCGTAGGGTAAGTAAAGAAGGGGAAGAGTTTTGCCTAAAGTTATGCAGTTCTTCCGTGGAAAGAGAGCTGAAGTAGCTCCCATCTTCTTAAGGTTAATGGTTGGACTTGATGATCTCAGAGGGCTTTTTCAAACTAAATGTTTCTATGATTCTTTTAATGACATTTCGTGGCTTACTACTGAGGATAGGACACAACCCCCACCCAAAATGCAAAACCTTCTGCTGGAAAAGTGATTTAAAACAGAGGGGCAAATGGGCATTATACTCTCAAACAACTGAGACAAGACATATGATGAGTCAAATATATTTGCCTGCAATGAGAAGGAAATAGTTTAATATGGTAGCAGCGCCTTCCCTGGAAGGGAGAAGTATGCTGGCCCTTAAAAAGAAGTTTTCAAACTATCTGGTTTTTAATGGGTTGAAGAGGCAGTGACAGAGGAAGACGATTTTCCAAGCAAGCAAGCAGTCTGGGTGTTTTTTAAGAACAGACGTACTTTTAAAATCAGCCTCTTCAGAGAAACACATTTTCCAATGTTTATTGTCAAAGAAAGATGATGTGGGGTCAGGTGTCTAAACTGAAGCTAGGTCAGTGCACACCTCCAAAGGACCAAGTATTCTTAGAGCCTGATTTCCAGCTTCACAACTGACTTAAGTGCTTAGAAGTTTCAAGTCTCATTAAAAACCAGTGGTGCTGAAGCCTTTATTTTTGCCTTTTTTTAATTTAAGCAAATATAAAAAAAAAAAATTTGATTCCAGCCACTTCAAAGCAGGCTCCCCAAACTGAGGGATGATTGAGTTTCCATAATACAATTATGGTTGGAACAGAGCTGGATTGAAAGCAAGGTTCAGCTTTCAAACAACGTCCCCAAAACAGTTGCAGATGATGTGCATTTTTGCTTTCTGATCCTCAGGTGACACAAGGATGATTGGTATTAGGGAGATACGCATTAGGAAGGGAAGGCAATACTCTAACTAGAAATAACCATCTTTTCCACAGATGGATGGACATCCATAACAATTTAATCTAACGAGACATCGAGCTTACATGCCCATTTGAAAAATCATAATGGCACTTGTCTGGCAGGTTTGTTCCTCGATGCTTCATTCAATGTCTATTCCATTCTTTTGCTTTTTTTTTTTTCCCCCCGAATATTATCACTGGTCTTTTTCCAGATTAAATCTACCAGCAGTTCTCACCCAGGCCAGAGCTTCAATTAATACCAATTTGAGTCTTAACACAAGGAATTCATGCATTGACTGAGCTTTGGATCTGGCTTTTAAAATGAGTTTTGTAATGCTCCTAAGATGAGGAACCTAAACCAGTTTGACACTGAAATTAGTCACTACATAAACAGAAATCTAAAAGCACATCAGGAATAATATTTGAAAGACACTAAATAATATCATTTTGAGAAGCTATTGTACTTTATGTAAGAGCATGGTAAGAAATCTGTTTTCTGATATATTATTAGCCCAGTGGATCTGACTTGCAATTTACTCTGCCTACTTAGGCTGGAGTTTAAATACAACACAAAAAAAACGATGTCTTGTCTCCTAGACAGGGATGCTCCAAAAGTTTTATTACACTCACTTGAAAGCATTACCAGAGATAGGAGGAAAACTAAGTATTAAATACACCATTAACAGGAAAATTATTTCAAATCAGTGAAGCATGACGAGACCCAAGTATACTGTTTCTCAATGTCTTTTTTCCTAATGTACACTGAGGAGACAGTAAGGTAGTAAATGGCCAAGGTTCAAGTGCAAGACATAAATACATGAAATTACGAACATCGTAAATCTTAAAAATAGCTCAAAACTGTGAAAAAAATTAGAAAAGAGCCTGATTTGAATTCATTACTGACTTCTCACCAACCTTTTCTTTCTTGAAAGTAGGTAAAGCTACTATACTGCTAAATTCTACTAACTTTAAAGTACTGTTTCTTTTAAAGCTACACTCACCAGATCTGCT
>WBMZ01005136.1:189896-241551 GCA_013400975.1 Atrichornis clamosus
TGCCAGAGGTGCTCAAAAGATCTTTTAGCATGCGGTTCTGGCTCTAAAAAACCCAACCAGCTCCTCCTCCTTTGAACTGGGCTCTCACAAAAGAGTTACTTTCATCAAAAAGGGTGAAAACTTGCATTGGGAACTAGAAGTGGACAAATTCTTGCAATATCCTGTCCTACCTCCAATAGCTCACCACTATGAAGGACCTGTGTCAGCTTTCCACCATTTTTTGATGAGTTTTTCAAAGAGGAAAGCAAATTGATTTCCACAGAGAAGAGCAGCAGGAGCAAGGGGATGGGATGGCAGACACAGCCAGCGATGTAACTGGACCTGGCTCTGACAAATGAGAACAAATTTGCAAATTGTGGAAGAGTTTTGGTGGAGAGCCAATGGAAGCTGGGAAGGTGAAGATCTCAAGGAAAAGAGTTGCACCCAGTCTAACCATGAGCCTCTGCATGCTCCAATATTTAACTGCGTGTCCATAACTGCAATTCCAGCCCCACGCTCTGGAATCGATGGACACGGGGACCACTGAGCAGGGTCTGAGCCAAAGGGAAAGTCACCCACTGACTGTGCCCTGCTGTGGTGGCCACCTCAGCACACAGCTGCACAGCTCTCTGGCTTGGGAAGAGCCATTTCTTAAATCACCTGCGCATTGCTTGTCCTGCCTGGATGAAAATCAGAGTCACGATCACGAGAGTGTCGATCCAGCCAGGTCCTCAAGCTTCCTCCCGACAGCACAGAGAGCACTGACCTCTGAAGGGCTTTTCTGGGGTCTAAAGATTGTGTGTTCACACTCCTGGCTGGTTCTTGTGGAGCAGAATGAATAAGACCTTTGCCAGGTAGTTAAACACAGAAAAACAGAGTAACAGGCATGCCCAGATGCACACTCAGCTGAACAGGCGAGAAGGCTCCGTGTTAGCACTGCCACAGACACCTCCATCTATTCTTTGAGTCTGAAATCAAACACAGAGGTATTAAATACACCAGCAGAGTTCACAGAGCTGCTGATGCTTCAGCTGGAGCTTATTTTTCAGTGGGAGATAAAAGGTGATTCTCTGTATTACGTATCATCACAGGATAAATTTGTTGTAGCCGACTGCACTAATACAATAGTGCTGCCAACACGTACTGAAACTTAATCCCTCTGAAGACACATGAGCTTCTTTTAAGTTTCAAACCCATACCATTGAAAAACATCTTACTACTGTGTATTCAAGAATACCTTTCTCTTCAGCTGCTCTTCTCATCCTTTGCACTATTTGTATTTATTTAAGTGGAGCACTGATTTAAAACAGAACTGCAAATTAAGTCACTGCTCTTGGTCATTCTCTATTTAACCACTGAAATTTTGCATAACCAGTTTTGATACACCCAGTTATAAAACATTCTTCTTACGATGATTCAGACAGCAGTTTCCATACATATTTGGAAACTCAGACACCATCTTGCTACAACAGCAGAGTGGCATTCCACCTCCCAGTGTAGTTCCAGAGGTAAATCACACATATAAGAAAATCTAAACAAATGCAGCAGCATCTCATTGAGAAGCAGAAATGCTACAAAGAAAAGAAAACAATCTAAATCTCTAAAAGCAACACCTCCCAACAGCTTATCTTTCAAACTCCGTTCTGTAAAAGGTCAAAGCTTTCTTTTAAAAGTTAAAGGTGCACAGAAAATTAAAAAAAAAAAAAACTGAGGGTTTTCTTCTTTCAATTGTCTCTAAAGTACAGCATGCTTGTATCATGCTTCTTCACATTAGAAATTCAGGTCTTGTCTGTCCTAGGAGGATGCATGGTGACTGGGGAACTGGAGAGAAATGACCACGTTATCACAAGGAAAAAGAATGTGAAAACTGAGTAACTGAGTGCAGAGCTGCTCTTGGGGTGAGGTTTGCACTGGGTTTAGTTTATTAACCAAGGTTGATCTTGTCCAGCTTCTGAATAAGAACAAGTCAGGTGACAGATTTTCCTCTTTGTCTCAATACCCCGTGACAGTCTAGTGCAGGAGATGAAAGTGAACGTGCTTTAACACACACTGGTCTTCCACATGTGAGGGTGGGAAAAGCCTGAACATTTTACAGTCTTCAAGATTTAAAAAGCAGTGAAAATATTAACAAGAAAGGAGTACCGTAAAACAAAAAACTTTTTTCAAAGTTTCCTTTATGCATCACAGGACAACAGAAATCACAGACCTTGTGGGGAAAAAAAATTGCATTTTATTTTTTCTGCTGGCTCTTTTTCAAGTCTGCTTTCATGTTTTAGGTACAATCCTCCAGTAAGGAGGACTTTTTGACTGAGTGCCTCAAAAGAGGACCCTCATTTACCTATTATTCAATACTGATTTAAATTACTAGATTTCCTAAGTTTCTGACCTCCTGTATTTTATGATGTATTTAAAACACTTTGACTCTTATGAACCATTTAATTAAATAGATAATAACTGCACATTTGTCCTACTTGCCATTCACCAAAGTTAAGTTCCAACATTACTTCTGAAACTATCCTGCATGCCTGTCATTCACCAGCTTTTATTTTAAATTAGAGGGGGAAAAAATTGATTATTCCTATGACATTGGTGACACCAACACACGGCATTGGAAAAACTGAGGAACAAAACTTGCAGCCTTTAAGTCTATGGATAGTGTTTAATGGCTGGAAGAAGAAATCAGATTCTCAGATGATATAAACTGCTGTAACTGGCTCACATGGAACTGCAGATCTTTAAGTCAGACGAAGATCTGGTGCACAAACCACTCAGAAACAATTCTGTGCCTTCTGCACCTCACAGGGAACAGATCACAGTCACAAGGAAAGATCTCTGAGCTGTATAAAAAATGAAAAATCTCTGTATTCAGTCAATATTACCCTGTTATTTTGGTTACAAGATTTATGGCACCACTTGCTGCCCAACAAAGGCAACTCGCAAATGCTGCATCTACTCTGCTGCTTGACTTCATCAATAAAATGGAGTCTCTGTCAGAATCAGATGCTTATTTTTCAGGATTAAGGAATCCATGTCATAGTTAAAACACTTTCACATGCTTAATGGACTTACCCCAGTTGTGCTGGAAAGGGCCTTCAGGTCTGCATTATAAATGGCTCATTTTCTGGCAGTATTTTAAAAAGTTTAAAAAATAAATGCTTGCTGGACACAGCAGTGCCCATAACACAAAGCTTGACTTGAAGAACACGACTGCCTTTCTGAGACTGACCTGAGCAGGACCCTGGTGTAGGAGCACCAGCACAGGATGAAAAATGTTTCTGTGTGAGTCCCTGTGGTGTTGTTTGGTTTTTACTAAAACTTTAGGATTCCTATGAAAGGCACAAAACACCACGAGTTGCTGCCTTGTGAATTGATGTAACAGAGGAATGAGGGGAGTAACAGGGATCCTTTATTTTTAGACACTTTGCTGATAAACCTGCCTAAATAATTGACTTTGGTACCAACTCAGACACTATGCCTCAATTCCTTTGAACTATCTCAACAGCCTATGAATTTGAGGACTTTCCCCCACGACCAGGAGCCCCCAGTGTGGGGAAAGGACACAATACACTGTAAGACTGTCTCAAAAATCCAGTCTTTGGCTTAGACTGCTTCAGAAGTAGGTCCTGCTTGAAACGTTAAAATCATTATTATTAGTAAATAAAAAACTGAGCACACTGGGTTCCTGCAAGCTCCAGTGTATGGGCACACACAGGGATGCATGAGCACACATGTGTGGAGAACTTCTGCTCAGCCCTTCACAGCAAACCAGCTGATGACAAATACTTTTAATCTATTTAGAAATGTGGTTTCGTAGTTCAGTCCTTTGGGGCTTGAGAACTTTGTTCATCATGTCTCTGGGGCATTGCACAGTAATCTCTGAAAAGCTGCATGCTAGATTAGCTCTGAGGATTTTTCTGATGATAAAAGGCTCTGAGGATCTTCATATTTACGTGGACTGATGAAGACCAGCACCTCCCAGGCAGATACGGGAGCTCCAGCACCCCGAGAGGGGCCAGGAACTTTAGAAAGCAGAGAGCAGCAGTGCAAATCTTCAGCTGCCAGAATACACCAAAAGGTAGAAAAAGCCACAACCGCATCCTTCCACAGGCAGGTTCCAACAGCCCTCTTGGTTTCCATCACAAGGCAAGCTCCTACTTCCTACGTCCCAACTTTATATTGCTGCCTCGTGGTGTATTCGCAGCACATGCTACATTAACAGTGACAGGATGTAGGCAGCTCTGAGGACACGTCCCCACAGACATCCACAGCTCCAGAGCCTTCAGTCTCCCTCAGCTCCTTGTTCATCCCCTCCCTCAGCCAGAAGAACTCCGTGTGACCTGCAGGATCTCTGCATCCTCACTGCTGTCCTGTTGCAAAGCTGGTGACTAAGGAGAGGTTATGACACAAACTCTGCTAGAGGAACAGCTGACCAGGAGGCAGATGCCAGAGAAATGTTTCAGGCTGTCATGGTGCTTTTACGGTTTCTCCAATTAATACTATAAAATGCACAGAATTACACAGCTTAAGTGTATTAAACCAAAGGAACTGCTCCCTGCTGAAAAGTCCTAATAAATAATGTAACTTAGAATCACTGAATGGTCTGGGTTGGAAGGGACATTAAAGTTCATCTCATTCCACCCCTACAATTTCTTCCTAAGATCTAAACTAAATCTGCCTCCTTCATCTTAAGGCCATTCCCCCTTGTAGGCATAACTGAAGTGTTATTCTTGCACCATCATCCCACAGAAAAGTGACAATTTTGTTTTGCTGGTAAATGCTGTTATGACTATTATTCTAAAAGCTGTGCAATTTAACTATTAGATCATATCAATTAGAAGTGGAGTACATCAACTCTGCCTTCTAACCAGTGCAATACTACACCCCAGGGGAGTTTTCTATATATTTAATAGTAGATTTACTCAATATTCTATAAATAGATGCCAAAAACTTCAGAAAAATGATGTTGTTCATCTGTTTCTACTGATGTTTGTTCTGTCACATGCCACAGAAATATTTTGACAAAGATAAGAATATTTCAGAAAGATGAATAAAAGCAATGAACTACAAAATGGTCTTGTTTATGAGAACATCAACATATTATGCTCATTCTTTTGAATGAGAAAAAGCCAGAGATCTGTCAGGTTAAGAAAATGATCTTCACATTGACAGGAAAATAGATATAGCTGATTGAAAATTTGAAATTTATTAGCATTTTCTTTTCCCTATATTAAAAAATAAACCTCACCACAGCAAAGTTTCTACAGAATAAAAACCCCTCAGTGGCTACAAGAAGGCAGGCAAAGAAGCGAAGACTGATGACACAGCTGCCTGCTGCCCCAAAAATGTGTGAGCTAAAAACCACCATGATTTATTATGCACGTAGCTGGGGCTCTGAGGGATATCACCTCCAGCGTGTCTCATTAATAGGTTAAATTCTGTTGTTAGAATTGTTTATGTGTTTCACCTCTTTCCAATCAGCTGAACAATGCCCTGCTAGAGTACAAAATTAGAAGTGCATGGTTTCGAGTCCAGGACAATCCTTGACGAGCACATTTAAACTTAACATGAACCTGGATGCAATTTAGAAGTCAGGGAATGAGGTGACAATAGCAAGGTTGTCATGGGAAGCACAGGAACAGCACTGCTGAGAGAGGATACAACCCCACCTTCCCACTCAAGTACCAGATACAAAAGAACCATCAAAATTAGCACGGGAAGAGCTGTGACAGCAACCACTTCACATCCAATTCCGTAGGTAAATGATACAAACCCCACACATGCAAAGCACTAAAATACACAGGCAAGTCCAGTAGGATCCACCATTTTTTTCACACTGTCCAAAGCCATTCTAACAATATTCTGAGCATTAGACCATTCTTGGTAAAGGTGCTGATTATGTTTCTTTGACACTTGGAAGCTCCTAAAGAGGAGGTTTAAAGGCCATTTATCAGCAACGTAACCTAATGCTACCAATACAGGTATGTTTTGTTTATTCACTTCATCCTTTTGTGCACACTGATATTCAGAGGTAAAAACTGGACATAAATGGAGGGTGTTACACTGGATGCCAGATTTCTGCACCTGGGTGTGACTCCTAACCATCAGTGGTTGTACACAGAAAATCAACTTCAGGTTTAATTGTTGGTGTATAGTCACAGCATTGACACTATCACTGAAATTAGACATCTGATCTTAAGAAATTTTAAAGAAATAAAGTCATTTACTGGCAGATCTTCGGGCACCAAAGAAATCAGAATTTAACCAACACACTAATTAACATTTCCAGCACAACACAATTGTGTACATGAGCCCGTACTGAGATCTGCCAGCAGATTCCCCAGGACCCCCTTATGCTGAGCCTTCATTTCAAAATATTTTCAAATACTCCTTTCCAGCAGCTTTGCTTACCCCCTAGTTACTGCCCAACCTCAGGTGACTTCAGCAGGGTCAGGACCAGCTTCCCCATGCTCCCATGTGCAATCATTCCCGATGTTTTAGCTGGTATTTACATCTGTATTAACTTTATACATTTAGAAATAAATAAAGTACAGCTCCTCACCCCTCATAGAGTGATCCAGACATATAAAAAAAATAGCAGAGTTATATTTATAGGTACACACTGGTTTCTTGATAACAAAATAAGTAATTGTTCCCAATAATTTCTTCTGGCACGCAGTAGTAATACTTTTTGTAATCCACTTTATTCATCTACAGTAATTCAGCCCATTCAGAAAAACAGGACTTAAAAATAATATTTAAACAAGGTTGAGGATAACAACTAAAAGATGCCCACAAGAGACATATTTAAATGCCTGCTAAATATATTTACCTAAGTCAACAATGAAGTTTTATCTGGCAATTCTGCATTTTAAAGCTATTGTCTCAATTAGGCCAAAAAGGAGGATACTGCTTATGACTGCAAGTCTCTGCCTGCATTCATTTATTGTTCAGTTCACAGTCTCTGAATACAACACAATCCTCCAACGGAGTCAGCTTTCATAATTCAGCAGTACAAAGTCTGCAAACACATGTAACCTAGATCCATATTTCACAGTGACAGCATATGATAGCAGAATGTGAAGTATTAATGCTAGTGTCACTACAGTCCTACACTCTACTGCACTTTAAGAGAAAGCAGCTGCTGAGATGAAATGTGTGCCAACTGTCTGAAGACAGAAACATAAGAAACATTCCTTCTGTTACAAAGGGAGAGACACACACAAACAGACTTTCTTTTAGACTCAACAAGCACAAAGTTTCTTACTTTCGCCTTTTACGTTTCTATTTCAGAACCGCTCGCGCCGGGGGAAGGACGTGCCTGGGTGGAAGTCCCAGCCCAGCCAGGGAGCAGCTCCCGAGGCAGAGTAGGGCTGGGTGCAGGTGATGCATCAGCACAGGAAACTGCTGGAATGGTGACACCAATCTGGCAGGATTCTCCAAAATCAGTTACAGAATCATGGAATCACAGAATCATTCATGTTGGAAAAGCCCTCTACAGTCATCGTGTCCTACTGTTCCCCAGCACTGCCGAGGCCACCACTGACCCACGTCCCCAAGCGTCACATCCACGCGGCTTTTAAATCCCTCCAGGGGCCACGACTCCACCACTGCCCTGGGCAGCTTGTGAAGAAATTTTCCCTAATTTCTAAGCTAAACCCTGGCTGATGGGACTTGAGTCCGCTCCCTCTCATCCTGTCACCTATTACCTGAGGGAAGAGCCCGATTCCCACCTGGCTGCACCCTCCTGTCAGGGAGTCGTAGACAGTGAGAAGGTCCCCCCTGCACCTCCTTTCTGCAGGCTGAGACCCCCCAGCTCCCTCAGCCCCTCCTCATATATCCAAGAAAACTCAATTCCCACCAAACACCTGATGAGATATGAGATATAAACATCCAGAATGCTGGTTAGAGATGCTTTAGGACCTCCCACGAATACCAGAGCAGCTTTTGATAATAAAAGCAGTGAAATAGTCTCCTGCCTGCAAACACCTTTGTCCCAATCCATCCTTGTGGAGCACGTGTTGTGTACCTGCTACTGAGAGCTTTCTTAATTAGACATGCTACAGAATTGTAAATTGGATTAATAAAGTGCTTTTTTTTCATCTATTCCCTATATAGAAATCAGTGGAGAACCTGCTCTTTTTGATTTGTGTCCAGTCCTGGAGCAACACCACCAAATGATCTCCCACACACTGTATCACCACCTTTTACACCCAGTGCTACAATAAGAGTGTGACATAATCTGAAACGTTCGGCCGTAATTCACTTAAAAACTACTACAACCTCATTGACCTCCTTATCAAACAATTTATTGTGCATTTACAGACTGGACAATGAAATAGAGGAGGTAAGGTATTAATGGTGACACTATTTGGCAAGCTCATAGCACAGTTCATTCAAAAGGCAATTTTAAAATTGAATGAAGAGGTTTGACTAGGCAATAAAAACAGCCACAATGCCAGTGAACAGTACTTAGGAGGAAAGCCTCTAATTATCCTATTTATAAATCAACAGCAATTTTACTGATGACTTCTTCTCAAACTTGATTAAAATAACTTCAAAAAATTAAAAAATAATCAGATCATATTTATTTTATTAAATTACGATTTTAAAGCGTTATTGATTCTCTTCATAAATGAAAATGATAAAAACTTGAGGACAAGAATGAGACAACATTTTTTAAGAGAAACATTTGTACAACACTCTGCAACATAATTATAGTGCTGCCCTTGGGGAAGGGGATTTTATTTTATAATGAGAATGTTTACACTGTTATGGGGTTCAATCTATCTGGGAGGGAAGGTTAAACTTCTTTCCATTAAAGACAGGCTTATAATGAAAAGCTCTGAAAGGAGAATGGAGTCTAATATAGTAGATGTAATGGCCTATTAAATGATTCACACACACAAAATGAATCAAATTCATTGTATCTTACTGCTCTTTTATGACAAAATTGTTGAAAAAATAAAACTATTGTCAAGATAATTGCATATTACATATACTGTATTACTGTAACTACTATTCTTATTGGGTGACCCAGAGTCTACATTTTAGGTACGTTAATAGGATATTATATTTTAAATACTTTATAGTATTGGAATGTTGCACAAAAATCCCACTTTCACTCTGAAGGCAAAAATCAATTCAGACTTAAAGTCATGCTGCAATTCTGCATCATTCTTTTTCAATTAAGTTTTTGCATACATTCTTTATGATGTCATTTCTACATTCCTGCAACAGATGTTTGTTTATATCCCAATTTACCCAAATGCTGCTGTACCAGTCCCTGAACGTAACCTCTACAACCAGCCTGTGTTTCCAACACAGTGCAAGAAATGTTTCCTTAAACTTGTCCCCTCCATCTACTGCTGAAAATCACCATCTCTGATCATCACAACAGTAGTGGACATTGTTCCTACAGGAGCTTGAATGTATCAAAAATACCAGAAGAAATTAAATAAAGGCCGTGGTACATCTCTTAAAAAAAAAAAAATTAAAAAAAAATATATATATTTATAAAAGCAGGTTGAAATGCAGAAAACATTTGAGTTTTGCATGAAGGACTGAAAATTTTACATGAGATCTATATTGCAATATTTTGGCCTACTACTAAGATTCCTGCAATAATAATGACTGTTCATTAACGAGCTGGTCTTGCAAACACACAGAAAATCTACATGACTGCAGTTATTCACCTATACAACTGTCCACATGTGCTCAAACACACTTATATTAAACATCAGAAACCTTGGTTTGTTATCTCTTTGGGGTGCTAATGCTTCTTAATACTTGCTGCATTATTTTCACATGTTGGAAAGCCAGAGGATATACCTGGTGTTATCATAATGCAAGTGAAAATATAAATAATATAAGACTGAGACTATTTTTGGCACTTTTATCCAGTAAATAAGAACACAATCAGCAGCAGTCAGAGTGATCACTGTTCCAGACTAATGGCTAAAACCTGGGATACCACAAACAGTTAAAACTTCAAATTTCAAAAGTTTATAGAAGTCTTTGCAGAGCTTTACCAAGAGCTTTAAAATACCTCAGAATTTCAAATAATTTCAACAGAGTTGCATAAAAAACAACCCAGAATTTCTAAAGTCACCTGATGGGATTTAGATTTCTCAAGGAAGTAGGTCCTTATATTTTAATGAACAAAGGACCTACTTAAGCATTTGAAGACTCCCACTCTTTTCTGAGCCTTTAAGAACATTTCAACATATTTATTATTATTTATTAAATAGGGGGAAGTTTAATTGCTTCTAGCCAGTTTCACTGGACAATCTGCTCAGTGAGGGTGGAAAGCCCAGTAATTCTCACCTACAACTGGCTATGAAAACTAGCACATTTTAAACACCTCCTAGACTACCCATACTAGATGGATTTTTAAAATATAATTTAAAGTCAGTCTAAAATTTGACACTATTTCACAGCCTAAGACTATTTCTTAAAGCTTTTAGCACTGAAAACTGAGGCAAGAAAAACATAATTCGGAAGTATTTTAATTACAGGAAGGACTTTCAGCTTTGTGTTCCTATCATTAGAATTCAAAATAACAGAAATAATCCAGATTTTACAATCTGAAGTGAGATTATTTCTCCTGCAGTATACATCCTCCTCCAGAAGGCAAGCCCCAGTTCCTAGGCACCAGTCAAATGCTATTAAATGTAATTACAATAGAACAAATTAATCATTCACATCTCAAGGAAGCCAGTACAAGAATGTGAGAAATTAAAATAGAGTATTTGCAGAAACAAAAGTGGTGGAATAAACAGCAACTGAGCATCCTGGTCTAGTGGAAGGTGTCCCTGTCCATGGCAGGGGGCTGAAATGAGATGATCTTTAAAGTTCCTTTCAACCCAAACCATTCTGTGATTCTATGAATTCACTCACCTTGCTTATCAAAGTAAGATACATTGAGGAGAACAAAGTACTACCCATGAACAAGACTCTGATACATAAAGAGATGGAGAAATTACCAATCTAGAAGGTGGCAAAACATAAATGAAAAACGGCAGGGGTTGTTGAGGCCAAAATTCAGATATTTTCCGAAGGTTCAGTAGTTGAGACTGGAGTGGGAAGTCCAAAGGGCA
This sequence comes from Atrichornis clamosus, assembly GCA_013400975.1. NCBI lineage: Eukaryota > Metazoa > Chordata > Aves > Passeriformes > Menuridae > Atrichornis > Atrichornis clamosus. The sequence continues at coordinate 200,972 of WBMZ01005136.1, forward strand.
GCTCACTGGTTAGAGAACATGTGATAGAGAAATCAGCCCATGAAATAACTGGACTCCTAATTCACCTCGAAGGAGCCACTCTGAGGCAGTTTCTAGTGGTGATTAACGTTAGACAAGGTAGATTGACTTGAAAGGATGCTCTCAGTAGCTTCACACTGCAAGACTACAGGCCTCAGTTACTCTTCTTGGAGTAAAATAATGCCAATAATACACATCATTCAACAGATGCTTTTCAACTGAGCAATTTAGGGCTGTGTGTACATGGGATGAGCATTCACTCAACAACAACTAGCAGTCAAGGTTCATCAAATCACCCATTTCTTTTCTCCTTCTCCTCGTATCTGTTTCCAGAACCTCTCTTCTCTCTTTATTTCAACTACATTGCCCATACTTCAGGCATCACTATTACTGCACTGGAGTAATGCTGACACACCAAACTCCTTTTTTTGGTTGCCCACAGCTGTGCAGGAGGATGAGCTGCATGTCCTCCCTAGTCATTGTGTTTGAGTATCTCCACTTACCCAACAACTGCTCCGGGGATAGTTTGATTTTCTAGATGAAGAGGAATATCATTCCAATTCCCCCACAAAAAGGTTAAAAGAGAGAAAAGTAAATACCAGAGCCTGGACCTCTGAAGACAATGAAGTGCTTAAGTCAAATTTCATATATCCAAACCAAGCATCTGATTGATCATCGCGAGGCATCCTCCCAGTTAACATTCACTTTAGGAATTTCAAGTTAACAAACGCTTTCCAAACTCCATTTTTTCCTCAAGGAAAAAATCCATTTGTTTTCTTTATAGTAGGTCTTTTAAAAGGGAGTCATAACTGATGGATTACAACATGTTTCTACCTTTTCAATCTGAATTTCATAAGAATAAAATAAACCACAAATGAAAGTGCTTGTACCAGGCACGTTGAACCTTTCTTCTTCTATTAGCATATCAGTCTGCAATCATAACTAGATCAATAGCAAAGATATCTGCTTAAAAGAGCACCACGCTTTCTTTTGTCAGAAATTCATTACTTTTTATTAGGGTCATTGCTTGAAAACTTCAAAACACCATATGGACCTAATTGTGGTTTATTTTGGCAAAAAGGAAGACACTGTAGAACAATTGAGGCATTACATTCTACAATTCCATTACTTTCATCCCTCTCTGTTTTATTACTGTGTCATTAAAGGCAACTTGAGTGAGCGAAGAATTATAGTGTCATGTGTACGGGCTAGTAGATTAATAACAAAACACACTCAAGTTTAAAGGTACCTAACAGCTGTTTTCATTATTTTGTGTAAATACGCTTGAAGCATATCTATCTGATTAGTGGATAGAGTGCTCTTCTCTGTCACATGCCATGGGCACTGCTATGTGCAAGCAATCAAAGTGCTCAGAAAATGAGTTTACATTGTTCACTGCTGAAATACACAAATGTCAGAAAGTGACTGCGCATCAAAGCTTAGGCAAATCAGCTGCTGCAAACAAACAGACTCCAATGCACATCGCAGCTTTAAACATTCCTCTGCAGCACAATGACTGAACAGGACTTATTGCCAGCCCAAATGAAGTGATGCTCCCAGAATAATAAGTCGCCAACGTATAGATGTGCTGACAAGTCCACAAGCTGAAAAGAGCTCAGCTGTTTCCAGCATCAAAGACACGCTGGTTTAATATCATAAATATGTCCTAATATCAGGCAACTTTATGGATCTCACACAAGGTCTCACTAGAAAACCTAAAAAAAGAATATTTTCTACCTTTTAATATTTTAAAATTTGTTATTATACTTTTTTTGTGACTAGTCCACCAGGAACCCTGACAGCTAATCCCTCCTTTTATTGGCAACAAAAAGACAACAGTTTAGGCACCCAAAAAGGGTCGAATCCTCTCTTTTCCATATATAGTCGCATCATTCAAGATGGGTAATTCAAACTCAGATGGCAGATAACACAAGTGAACTCCGAGTCCAAAAGAAGTGCGATGAAGTTTGAGGAAGGAAAGGTAAAATTTCAGTCACTGAGAGGAATTACTGCATAAAAAGTTCTTCTTTCTGTCCTCCGTTTGCTTCTAGCACAGATTGAGGCAGTTTTAGTATTAAAACTACTCTACACAAGGATGAAAATGCAAGAGCCCTACAGACTCATCAAGATAAGTAAGTTAAAATAAACTCATTCTGACTCCAATGAGCTCAATGGAATAATTTTATCCAAATGCTTCAGTGAGCAAAAGTAAACTGAGGCAAAACAGAGAAGGATGCTTAGAGAGCCATAAGACTCAAACATTTTGCCTGAAGGTGGTTTTTGTTGAAGCACATCTCACCTAATGCTTTCCCAAATCCCTGTGGTTTCAACCCTTTGGTACCACTTCGGTTTGTCTTGTGTTCTGAGGGATGCTGAGGCTTCCAAAAAAAACCCAACATCCCATCCCAGGAAGAGTTCAAGGATCATCAGGTTGGATGGGTTTGGAGCAGTCTGGTCTAGTGGAAGGTGTCCCTGTCCAAGGCAGGAGATTTATAACCAGATTGTCTTTAAGGCCCCTTTCAACCCAAACCATTCTAGGATTTTATGACTCTAAGAGTGATGCCTCAAAAACTGAGAAGAAGAGGGACAAAAAGCACTGGGTTTTTTTTCAAAAGCACTAAAATGTCCAGATGAACCCAGTACAGTCAGGCAAAAACATTCCTCTTTTTTTTTTCCCCTCCCCACCATGGTCATTATGAATCTGGCTAATAAAAATTCAGCCCATCCCAAATGCAGTCAGAGGTTGCACAGATGAGCTGGACGTACCTTGCAGGACACTGCTCATTGATGAAACGTGTGAGTAATGATCTACAAGACAAACACTGTGCAGAACACAGAACAGATTGGGCTGTTGTGTCTTTTAGAGATGCTGGAAACTCTGGATCTCCTTCACAGACCAGTTCATGTCTCAAGACTGAAGTCAGTCTGTGACCTACTCAGAGTCCATCCTTTTTCACCTTCATTTTGGGGATATCATCACAGTAAACATCTGCAGCTGCCTGGCATTTCTCCCATATTTTTTAACCAACCATTCTATGAATTTATCAAACTCCTTTTACATTTCAAGAGTGTTTCAACAGTCATTTCACAACTAAATGCCTCTCCAAAAAATTAAAAAAAAAAAAACCAAACCAAGCAACCACCCTATAAACCTTTTTTTTTACACTTCCAGTCTCAGTCATTTAATAATGACCAATTTATACCTAGTGGATGTCGTAAGGATTATCCTGAAACTTAAATAATTCCTCCTCTTTCATGGCATTTATCCTCTGACTGTATTTATAAAGATTAACATATATCCCCTTCTCAACCTTTATTTTGCTAGGACAAGTGAACCATACTCTTTTAATCTGCTCTCATAATACAGATTCTCCTAATCATCCTAGCAGCAATTCTCTACACCTGTTTCACAGTTTAAATTAATCTTTCTTGAACAGGGATGACCAGAACAACATACATTTTTTTCAGTGCTTTACATAGACACATCAATCTGTATATTTTAAAATATCTTTTCTATGGTGTATGAGACTCAAATATGTTTGGGTTTTGGGTTTTTTTAAATAAATGTACTTGGTATGGTGCAGCTATTTAGCTACACTAAATATCTGCACAGCCACAGAGCCTGGGCCAACCTTCAGCACACCAAAGTGACCAAGGGAAGGAAGAGCTGCCTATTTCCCTATTTCACACCTGTGAGAACCATCAGCTGCATGTGGAAAATGCTGAGGGGTTTACAGGAGAACATGGCTGTGCATAGCTTGGAACTTTCTGAGAGGCAAAATCACAGAACTGAAGATGTAATCCCATCACAGAGCATCCATGATGAGTATTCTGGGAAGGAGAGGGGAACAAACCTAAAATCAAATCCACCCTGGTAAATCTGAGTCTCTTCAACGGGCGCAGAACCAGCACTAAGAGACCTGTGATTTCTAGACAAAAAAAGCTGATGAGGAAACACAAGTGGAATGATGAGGGTTCTGGCAGGATGGTGAGGCATCCCACACCACTAAATAAATGATCTTTAAAGTCCCTTCCAAGCCTTTCCATGATTCTATGACCATTACTCCCATGTTTGGTTGGGCACTAATGAAAACAAAAACAACATGGTCTGATGCTGAATCCCAGGGTTATGGGGGACAAGAAATACAGCAGGTCAAAGGTGGACACAGCCCAGCTTTCTGCAAGCCTGACCTGAGCTCTACTTCGGCATCATCTTATAGGAAAGTGGCACAATTTTATGAGGAATCCACTCTAAAAATTTACCACAGATTGGATGATTCAACTTAATACCTAATTCCTTCTTCCTGGCTGTTGTTATTGTCTGTAACAGTGAAAAACAGACTGAATATAAGATACCTTGTTTTACAATATCCAAAACTACCCTGCAGCAAATGCAGATTTCTCAACACAAAATGCCCCATTGCTAAAAAAGGCAAGCCAATTCCAAGATCTTTTTTCCTACATAATTGAGGAAAACCTGGACCTGTTGGAAGAAGTCCAGAGGAAGCCATGAAGATGCTCTGAGGGATGGAGCACCTCTGCTATGGTCTGGACAGGCCAAGAAAGCCGGGGGTGTTCACCCGGAGAAGAGAAGGCTCCAGGGAGACCTGAGAGCCCCTTCCAGGGCCTAAAGGGGCTCCAGGAGAGCTGGAGAGGGCCTTGGGACAACAGATGGAGGGACAGGACACGGGGAATGGCTTCCCACTGCCAGAGGGCAGGGATAGATGGGATATTGGGGGGAAATTCTTCCCTGTGAGAACAGTGAGGCCCTGGCACAGGGTGCTCAGAGAAACTGTGGTTGCCCCATCCCTGGGAGTGTCCAAGGCCAGGTGGGACAGGGCTTGGAGCAACCTGGGATAGTGGAAGGTGTCCCTGCCCGTGGCAGGGGGTTGGACTGAGATGATCTTTAACGTCCCTTTCAACCCACACGATTCCATGATAAGAGCCTGGGAAAGCAATCCTGAACTTAGATCTCCCACAGTTCTTCCACAAAGCATCCCTCTGACTTGGTGTTTGCAAGGCCAGGACTGAGGAACCCTCATTACCATTTACAGATGCATCTTTTCCATAGTGAAGCAGAACAGCCTCCTACCTTAAAAGCACTTCTGGCACGTTTATGTTGGGATTTTCATATTTTTAAATGTATGCTATCTGAATTATTTAAAGGGGAAGAAGAGGAAGATTATTTCATCTGGGAGTCACAACCGAGCAGGGGGGATGTCCAAAATATAAAATATTAAGTATTTGCAAATGCGAAAGCAAAAAAAAAAAAAAAGGAAAAAACTAACCAGATTAAAACACTCCTTGCACAACAAAGAAATTATCTGTAATTTGGCAGAATTAAAAAACATTTAACTTCATCCCATTTGGTTATGTATAAATAAAACATCTGTATCAAGTTGTTCTTGCACGTTACATAAAGGTCATCTCCATAGGACTGGAGAGCTACGCTTCAAGTTTCCTCTTGAAAATGTGATTTTATGTATTCCATCGTGTAATTTTGTTCTCTTATTCTCTATTCTCTGAAATTCCTATAGAACATCTTCATATCTTCCCCACTGACACTTCCATCTGACGGTACCTCTGACTGTAACTGGAATGGGCTGTCTGCAATCTTGCACACAACAGTGCTTGAAGCAGATCCAACACACATAAACCTTTAGTTTCACGTTTAATAACAATTTGCAAGCCGATCTATTCCACCACTCCTTTAAAAGGTGCTGCTTGTCTGTGTTTTGGTTGGTTTGGGTTTTTTCCTCCCAAAACTAATACTGAGTTCAAGATGAAATGTGGCTTTTTCTGGAGGTACTGCCATTCCCCCACAACTGGGAACAGAGATTCTTTCATCCTCTCAAAACTGATTTCTGACATTTTGCATTCTTAGTGAAGAATCTCTAAAAACTCAGATTTCCCTTTCTATTCTTTATGTTTTCTATAGATTTTAGCAAATTACCTATTTTCTTTTCTACTATACTACAACAAGTACACAGAATATTTAAGCAATAAGGTTCTGTCACTGCCTCATGTAGCAACTAAGAAATAAGATGCCCAACACAAATGCCTCCCTCTCTGTTACAATTCTGTAAGCATGAAATCCCTTTAAAGAAAAAAAAAAATCCACCTTCACGTCTATGCAATATTCATGAATTTCATAATAAAAAATATGGAATTGTTCAAATGTTGAAGGGCAGTATTTTGAAATGCAAAATGCAGCAGGGACAGCCTTGTCTATAAAAACCATCTTTCACACATGCAAATGATTTAAGTCTGTACCTTCCTGTGGATTGAAAAGGACCTGTACACAGCCATACCACTCGATCCCCAGCGTTAGTTTTGTGCCACCTCTTCCCACCCATTGGATCCCCACTGAGAGCCAAGTGCCCCCAGCTCCCCCTGACTGCAGAGAAAATGAGGATATTTAGTATTTTGCACAATCCCACCATTAAGCAACAGCCTTTTTCCACTTTGAATAAAATTTTAAAAAAACCAAACCCGTGGCTTTATTTTAAATCTGCTCTAACAATTTGAACCAATTAAATTTAAAATTCACGGATTCTTATGACAACAATTTGATACAAACTCTGAAAGTATTTAATGTCTGAACTATCCTGTGCGGGGATAATATTTAACCAATCCCAAGACTCAGGAGAAAAGACTCTGTCGTGAAAGGGGAAGAGAAACAACAGAGAACTGAGCAGGAAGGTGAAGAAAACCCCAGGAAGGACTTGTGTTTATCATGCTTTAAAATCATATTAAATCAATCCAAACGTCTATTATTGTGAAAATCAAAGTAAAAATATATTATTGTTTTAATTCAGAGTAAGTACAGTTGAATGACTGCATTCCAGATGGAACCCCAGAAGATTGAGGAGCACCATCCATACCAGTTGCTGATGAAGGTGTCATTTTCATCCCTTCTCCCATGACATCCCTCCACTCCAAATGCCCACGTTTATTACAGCAAGGTAGGCTATTCTCTTCCCAAGTTGCAGAGGAATTATTATGCATGGAAGTGCATAATAATCCAGTCCAGTCGTGACTCTACCACTGACTTCCCACATGAATATGCACGAATCAATTAAACCTCTGAATGCATCAATTTCCTTCTCGAGTAGTAATGATAATAATAATAATAGCTGCCCATTGTATAGGGCACTGCATGTAATATTTTTAATGCCTGCTAATGAAATGTGCTATTAATTATTAGGATGTGGTTTGTTTTTGAAAGCCAAGTACCAGCACGTCTCAACTTTGTATTCAAAGTGACACAACTTGAATATTTCTGAAAAACTGCCTATGGGAAAGTATGATGGAAAATCCTCCTTAAAAAGCAAATGGTATTTAAAACAGTATGAGAACTTCTAGCTTTCACCAACTCTGCTGCAGAGAAATTTGCAGCTAAAGGGTTAATCAGATTAGATGGGAGTGGTTATAGGCTCAGTGCCACAGGTTTTGCCCTTTGTGGCTTCTCACATCCCAGACTTGGAAAATATGAGCTGTGATACTGAGAAAGGTAAGAAGCCAGCACAGCCCCATAGTGATAAATGAGTTTGCATCATCTGTCATTAGAACTTCCTGCCAACAGGGTCATTCCCTATTAAATTACCACTTGTCAATGTTTAAAATACTGATTGATAAATGACTGTGCCAAAACTGATAACACGACAGCTTTTATTTTCTAATATTCTTGGTTACCACATTCTGCTACTTCAAGATACAGATATAGTAGGGTTTTTTCCAAGTACTTTAGTGAAAGACAATTTAATCTAATACAAAACTAACAGGTACTGTACAACGATTGGTCCTGATATACATTACATACTATTGCTCTTGCCAAAATAAACCTACTGGTGATTTAGCGATATGGGTAGATCCAAGTTTCACATTTCATCAAATGCTAGTAATCTGTTTTATCAATATAAACTGCATTTTAATGAAAAAATTCTTTTCTTCAGTACACTTCACTTTTAATTCCCCAGAGTATGATAATTCGTTCACGCTGTAGAACAAGAATGTTTTACAAGACCTTAACTCTCCAGAGAAATTTCTCTGTAAATACAAAAAGCAAGTTTTATGGGAATGTGTTGTATGCAACATGAGCAGTACCCAACATAATAAAAAAGTAGGTTGCACAGAGAATTCTGCTTAAGTATCCTTGTGAGCTATTGTGAGCCTAAATGGTTATTATAATAGCATTTAGTGGAATACCTATACAACAGATAAAAGAGAGTCAGTAAAACTATTTTCGTCCCTGAATAGATAAAAAGAAATTACTTTTTAGCAAGTTTTGCAGAATGAATACATCCCAGCAGACTCTTCAGCCGGGCCCTTCTCTAGGAGGGCGTTCTCAGTCTGATGCTGCTGGAGAGGTCTGGGGATAAATATTTTGGGGATAAATATTTTGGGGATAAATACTTCCTGGAAGACAAGGCTGGGGCAACAGCTCTTCCATGATCCAGAGGGAGAATGGAAACTCCCGCATCCTCCCCGAGAGCACACGATGAGTGTGTGCAGGAGGCATCATGTGAGAAAACAGCACTGAAAATGCAGGTATCCTTCACCCACCACCTGAGCCCCGAGCTAGCACCTATCCCAGACGGGCGGGAGCAACCGCCCTGCTGCCAACAGCTCCACAATGGAAAGACCCCATTTTATGCTCCTTCTAAGCCCACACTGCACTTTCCTCCCAACAGACGCCGTGCCCCAGATCCTGGGAGCATCCCTCATGCTCATGGCAGAACTCTTGGCGTGCCAACACCGATCCTCAAACCCCGCCTGCGGCAGGTGAGGAGCAAAGACGTGCAGGGGAGCAATTTCCATCACCCAGCTCTTCAACAGCAAGCCCCAAGGTAGGAGCAGTCTATTGGCATTTTCTAATTATGCTAATGACCCATAACCCGTGGTGGCAGCGAGGCTGTGCCGACTGGAGGGGCCCGAGCCACCACCAAAGGCAGTAGGTACCCCCAGTGCCAGGGCCACTGGCATTAGCATAGCACTCCACCTAAGATAATATATGCCACTTCACTGGAGGGCTAATTAGCCAAAAACTGCTCTTCTAAGGTATCTACTGCTTCCCAGATGCAAGGCAGTTCACTACAGCTCACGTGGGTACCACTGCTGAGCATCTTTCCCTGCAACGCAGACACGTCCCCAGTGCCCATCTACAGCTTTGGGCTCCTGCGAATACAAGTCTCTCCTTGCTTATTGACATCTGTATTTTTCCAGTTAAGTTCAGCCCTGCAAACCCGGTCCAAGGGATGCAATTTTTTATTTTTTTTTTATTCCCCCAAAACAGGCTTCCCCACACACGACAGTCACGTTTCAGCACAAGAGATACCGTCAGCATCTTTTAAAAGCTTCTGCTTTACTCAGGAACTCCCTTGACTGGCCCTAAAATACTCTCCAAATTGGCAAATTCTGCCTCTCTCACACTATAACTAAAAAAATATAAACCCAAATGGTTGAAAATGTCCTGTTAACTGTACTGTTATAAAACCAAATGAAGAAACTAGTCTAAAATCTTTAATTCTACTTCAAAATGTATAATGCAGATAGTACAAGACATTAACAAGTTCCACTTAAAAAAAAAGTTGTTTTTTATTTTCTGCTGTAATACTCATATTCTCATGTTTCTTTTATATTGTTCCACCTTAGTCCAATGTGAATTTTGAGCTCTTAGGAACGTTACTTCATTCTTGCTTATAAAAACATCTTCGTTTCCTACCACATTGTGGTGATAATACAGATATACTGCAACCAGAGGAATAGTAATAACAACCAAAATCTAAATTCAAATTTCCATTGGAATGAATTCCAAGGAGTACCTAATCTGACCCTGCTTTGCAAACTGCCAGTGACAATGTGGGTACAGAAGGGATGAGAGAATTAATACAAAATTAGAGAATCATGGAATGGGTTTGGGTTGGAAGGGACCTTAAAGATCATCTAGTTCCAACTCTCCTGCCACAGGCAGAGACACCTTCCACTATACCAGGAAAATGGTCCAGCGGATATCTAAATACCAACAAAGGCCTTGCAAAAGTTTTCCAGAGGGCTCTGCTGGCATGTGGAGAAGTGAGTACCAAAGACATCAGTCGAAAGGGAATCTTCTTCCTAGACCATCATTTTCCAGTGCAGAAGTGGAAACAGATCATATCAAAATGGACTCTATTGATCGTACAGTGAAGAAAAAAAAGAATTTTATTTATGTTACAATAGAACATATAGTAAAATTAAGTCAATGACCACATAAGTGTGAATTATGATGCATTTAGTGCACTGTGCTATAATACCTCAGTCTGACACACAGCACATATGGCACAGATCAGCCACTGGTCTCCATCCCTTGCTACACCAATGCACTGTGAAGGGACAGCCTTAACTCAGAGGGGCTTTTGTCTCCAAGCTTAGAAAATTATTCTAATTATTTATTTATTATAATTATTATATTATTTATTTATTATTTATTATTATTTGTTCTAATTCTAAGTATTTATTCCTATATAATATACTTCATCAGACTGCACAAAGAGCAGAATTCCAGTCAGAAATTATATGGGGTGAGTATACACGGAGTAGCTGTGGCACCACTGCTGTCAGAACCAGAAAACAGGAGGATTAGGTCAGTAAATATCTTATTCTGTCAAATCCTCAAATCCTTTCATGTTCTCATTGTCAGACAAGGACCACAGTCTGGTGGTTTGCTCTGGGAACACCAACACATCCTTACAACACATATTTATTTTTTAAAAAAATCTTCATAAAAAATACGTTGATAACTTCCACTCAGAAGTAGAAAAGCAGTGGTTAGAGGCCCTTTTGAAATATTTAAATACACATTGCACATGTATAGTGGTGCCTCCAAGGGTATCCACAAGTGTTTCCTAGGATATCCTTCACCATTACACCTCCCCTCTTAGTGACCATTTACTCTGCTGCTTGTGCTGCTTGTGCCCATCACCTCCAGTAATTACATTAAAAGGTAGATATTTCACAGGATTAACTCCAGTGACATGAACCTTTATTACAGTGGTTTTGATCAAGGGTCAGATATATTTTATTTTGCCCTAAAACTGCAATATTAATCTAAAATAATCTTAAAAAGCTCACCATCACATGCGTGAGGATGATTTCTCAGATCACCTCTCTCTCCCAAATCCAAATGTAGATTATGTTTCAGACACAAACAAACCCTCAGACATTCACACGCAAAATAAAAGAGGTCAAAATAAAAAAATAAAAAACCCAGCCTGGTTATTTTGCCTTCAGAATTTTTAAATATTTCCCCAACATCTCAGCAAAATTATGCATTTTAAAAAGACTGCAGGCACTGAAATGATTGTCAGTCATGCAAATAATCACTTACTTACACTGTATGAGTTTGGTTTGGATAAAGCAAATTACCATTTGAAAATAACTTGAAAAACACTCTGGGCTAAGAACTTGCTTTATAAATTTCAGCTTGGCCACAATTTTTCTTAACCTTTTTCTCCTCAATCTCCATTCAGTCACTATACTAATACAACCTAAATTAAAAAAACAGCATTGAATTGCCACAGGTGCATTCAACTTATGTAAAACATGTAAAGAAATAGCAAATACTGGCTGCAGCTGAAGGTCAAAACCCAAAGAACTTCAGTTAGGCAGAAGCAGCCCTTTCTTCTGCTTATTTTTCCCTATCTTGATATTGGATTTTGTCTAAACACCCCAGATCTTACATCTAGAATTAGTTGTTGAATAAGATATATATTAGATAAAACAGAGATGATATTAATCTTTATTTCTAATTACTCTGCTGTGACAGTTTTACACAGCAGTTTATGAACATCTTCATCTTGCCCATCACTGCTGAAAAGAGGGTTTTGATATAACTTCAAGAGCAGTGACCACAATAAAAATGGGAAAGGTGTCCTGCATTGTGAGATGGGATTTAATGTGGGAGCAGGACAGTAGAAGAGCACACAGCAAGATGTGAGATCTCCCTCCTGTAGCAGTTTGAGCAGTAGGCTCATGATTTTACCCACCTAAATCACCTTCTGCTTTGGACAAATGAGTGCTGTGTGTATGACTTCAGCCTAATTTGTCAGCTCTTGTCTGACCCCATCTGCCAGGGCTGACAAGTCCAAGAGAGCTGATTTAATATATGAGACAGGGTTATCATAACTTCATCTCCAAAACTAGGCTCGGGCCACATGACTTCCTAAGGTATGCCAAAACCACGAGAGCCTTTGGAATTGACTCCATGCCAAACATGCTGAGCACCCACAGCATTCCCCACGCTCCAGAACTCTGGACTCTAAGAGGGAATAGTAGATCCTCAAAGATACACAGGTACTGAACTAGGCTGCCATCCAGGCAGCCATGTCCCTAAGGAACCCTGGATTTTAACCCACTTGTCAAAAATTGAGGTTTAAAGATTTTACTTCAGATGTTGATTTCTAAATGATTTGCATCAGTATTTTAGAATACAAGACACTCCAACTCCAACTTTGCAGTTTGAGTACATCAATGGCTGCATGACCTCAACTCCTGCACTAAAAACTTCTCTACCTCAAACTACCACAGACACATGTATATTTGGCCTTTGAAACAATCCTAAGTACAGGCTGGTCAGGGACAAAGATCTCAAGTGTGGCCAGAACTTATTATCAGATCAAAAGCCAGGCTCTTGCAAAGTCGTTACAGTGCCTTCCATCCTTATTTCAGCAAAAAAAATGTACCCAGCACGGCGTTGGTTTGAAGAGTACAATCAAATTGCAGAATCATACCCTATTTAGTGCCGGTCCCACTGAAGCAAAGTTCCTGTTCGGTGGGAGGAGAGTCCCTTGTAACAGGAAAAACAATTGTGCCAGGTTTAATCAAAAGTGAAAAGGATCCTGTGAATGTTCCCTTTGAGCCACATAACCCACTGCTAATTTCAAGACGGGCTCTGAAACGAGGGCAGTAAAAAACGTCCTTCAGAGCAAGGAGCGAAGAGCAACTCCGGCTGCAGCGAGTGCCAACATCTGCAAGTCTGCTGCCTGCCACAGGAATGCTTCTGCCTACCTGGAAAGACATTAAAGAGGTAGGGGAGGGAGGAGGGAATAAAATCCCACCGCAACACACCGAGGGAAATGCAGCTCCTCGGCTACAGGCTTATCACTTTCAGTGTTCTCCAGCATTTCTGCCTCCTCCTTGACCTCCCCTGCACAAACGTAACAGAGCCCAGGAGCAGGCAGCTCCTTGAGGACTAAAACAAGTGGGAAATCACTAAAACAAGTGGGAAATCACTCATCCTGAACCATGCAAGTTTGCACGACAGGCACTGAAGACAGGCTCGGCTGCCTCAATAGCCTCTGATTATTGAAATACATTTATCAATTAGGGGATTTTGCATATTATCAAACTCATTCATTAACGATGCTTTAGCTGATTAGTTAGAACGTCACCATAAATACAGAGTTTTGACAGGCTGGAGGCAATTTATGACGTGGAAAATGTACTGACCTGCTCACATCAGGAAACCTGACTGGAAAATAAAGAACTTGGCACTTCGGTCTGATTATTTTTTCCAAATCCTTAGGTCTGTGGTCAGGAATCAGCTTCATAAATTTTCCAATGGATTTAAGAAACGATTCCATATTAAAAGCAGAGTTGAACACCACAACATCAGCAACCAAACTGTAAAAAGTGGTGAAGATTAATGAACATATTGCTGCCACAAAAGGAACACAATTGTTTTACATGCAGTGGAAATAGGATACATATTCTCATAAACAGGCAAAAGGTGCAAGTGGATGCTAATCAAAATCAGCCTTTTCACGTGAATTAGGAGTAGCATATGTACCTTAATCAGAAATGTCTTGATTTCTCTCTATCCACCCTTTCAAAACATGTTTAACCTTTTAAAACTACTAATAAATTACTATTATTAATCTAAAGGAGAGCACCCTATTCTAGCTGTGGAATTTTATTCATAAAATGGTAAGTATAGTATTACTGTCATTATCTCTTAAAAGCATTATAAACAGATAAGGCCCAGTGTAATCTGACTTTTCTAGAATTAAACTTGGAAGAAAAAGAAAATTCCTTAGAAATATTTCTTTGTATTGAAGGACAACTCACCTTTGGTTAACCTACCTTCAACTGACCACGTGTGTCAGGCAGCAGGACACTAAGGAAATGAACGTTATTTTAACCTATGCAGACATAATCCTGATTAAGTGTATATTCATTGTATGTACATATATATAATACATACCATGCAGTATCCTCCCCAAAAAAAGTTTGAAAAAAAATGGAGTATTAATTGTTTTGTTTTCACTGTTTTAAAATCGACCAGATCAATAATTTTAAGATGTAGTTAAAGGATAATGTAGGAATTATTTCTCCACTTAGAGACAGTCTAGAAAAAAAATCAAAAACCCCTGAAATATCTGGAAGTTTATCTTGGCAGTGCTGCCACAACCTGAGCTACACCAATGCACAACACTAACTGAGGTAAGAAATGCTTTATGGCCAGTTGGTTTTCTCAATCTGTTATATATTGTAATACAGACCTACAGGTCAGAAGATGCATTGAGGACACGTGTTCATAAGTCACAGGGCTGGTGAAAAGTATATTTGAGGTGAGAGGCTGTCATTCATCCTCTCTGCATCTTTCTGCTGTCTGGTCAAGAAAGAGAACTGACACTGCTCACCAAAGCAGCAGGAGTCAGCAGGAAAAGCAAAAAAATCCCAACATTAGAGAGAAATAATCCTTTTCAAGCAGGCTGCAGGAGCTGAAATGCTTTCTAGCATCCCACCCTCTTCCCCACCTATGGTTTTTAACCCATTGGTGGCCTCAGTTTTGTACAAAAGTTATCTTTTCTGCACTGATGTACAGATGACACGAGGCAGTCAGGAGCCCAGCACGTTTCTCTGCTGCTCTCTGACACGTGGCAAGGGCTCCAACATCATCTCAGCTTCCCTTGTGCACGAAATCTTATCTGCCCTAACTCCTTCCTGCAGCCTCTGCAAATCAGTGGCAAGTCAGAAAGATGAACTCTTTGGAAACATCAGGTACAAAAAACAGAACTCTCTTTCTTAACAATCCAAAGAACCAGCCTGATGATTCAAAGTGCTCTGATTTTAATTGTCTCCAAAACCTCTGAGTAAAATTGGAAAGACACATTTTCCCCATTTCTAACATATTTGGAAGATGGCATCTCTTTGCAAATGACCCCTGGAGGGTGATGACTAGTACAGAGATGGCTTCTATCTGCTGGTTTCAGCAGAAATGGGAGATGAATATTATATAACTATTGGAGGCTGAAGGGAACAGAATGGAGCATCTACTGCCCCTGGATCCCTGGAAGTGTTCAAGGCTAGATTGGATGGGGCTTGGAGCAATCTGGTCTAGTGGAAGGTGTCCCTGCCCATGGTGGCACTGGATGAGCTTGAGAGCCCCTTCCAATCCAAACCATGCCACAATTCTATGATCTGTAAAAGACATCTTTTTTTTTTGCTTTGTAGTAAGAGAAGATATTTAAAAACGCATATTGTGAGGATAAATGTTTATCAGTTTACAATAGATGTATGAAAAATAACTGCCATAATAAAGCAAAATATATATACAAAAACAAATTCCTTTTCCAGTGCCAGAAAACATTGCTTTTTGTTAGAACATCTGAAAATGGCTGCTACTGTTTTCAGGAGATCTTTCACTCCACTCTCCCATCTTTACAGCTCAGTAAGTGAAACATGTTGCAAACACTGTGGCAGAAGCAGCTGCAGAATGGCCAGAGCATACACAGATCATTAATTGAGAAATTTCAACATCAACTGCCTTAGATTATAGAGATGGAAAAGCTTAACGTGCACCTTAAAATGCTCAATCCCTGTTCTTAATAATTC
The DNA here is from genome assembly GCA_013400975.1 of Atrichornis clamosus. Taxonomy (NCBI): domain Eukaryota; kingdom Metazoa; phylum Chordata; class Aves; order Passeriformes; family Menuridae; genus Atrichornis; species Atrichornis clamosus. Next base: position 216,863 of record WBMZ01005136.1, read on the forward strand.
TCCTACCAAGAGAGAGGTAAGAAAGATCATGGAAATGAATTTATTTCAGTTTAAAACAAGTGAGTTTTGTTGTTTCACTTAGGTCTGTGCAGTGCCTAACCACAAAGCTTTTCAGTGGTGCTGTTATTAACTTCTTTCATTAACTCAGATTCGAGAAATACATTTGTTTTTAGCAACAATAAAGGACCGCAGCCTTTAAAACGTCTGGGTATTTTAGCACTGCACAATTTGTGAATACTAGATGAAAGAAATATAAGGATTTATCTGGTATGTTTACTGCCCTCTCTTCACAGGAAAAGTGCTGCAGTACATTTTAATTTCTGTTTATTTCCCTAAAACCCTCTCCATAATTTCAGCTGGATGCAGTAAAAGCTATGGCCAAGTACGAGCTGAGTAGCTGCAGCTTTGTGAAGCATCCATGTAACAAAGCATCACTTCCAGCCAAGACAGGTCAGAATTCCCACCAACAACGGGTACACCACGACAGCATCACTGCACTTTATGCCATAAATTAAGAGGAGATTTTAGAGCACAGTGTTTTTGCCACACCAATTTTATCAAGCTCTCCTCAGGACACTGCTGCTACCTCAGTTTGCTACAGGGTCATCGTTTATAGAATCACAGAATGGTTGGGGTTGGAAGGAGACCTTAAAGTTCATCTCATTCCACACCTTGCAGGGACACCTTCCACTATCCCAGGTTGCTCCAAGCCCTGTCCAACCTGGCCTTGGACACTTCCACGGATGGGGCAGCCACAGCTTCTCTGGGCAACCTGTGCCAGGGCCTCAGCATCCTCACAGGGAAGAATTTCTTCCTAATATCCAATCTAAACCTACTCTCAGTTTGAAGCCAATCTCCCTTTTCCTGTCACTACTTGGTCTTGTAGGACATTAATGCAAAATAATTAATACAAAAAGTAATCAATACAAAATAAAAATGAAAAAAAAATTAATACAAAAAAAATTACATAGAGAAGGACTCCTCAGAATCATGTTGTTGTAGACAGAAGTTCACCTTAAATAACATGGAGCAGTGCAAGGAACACCTACCATGAAAGAATCTGGTTGTATCCATACTGAAAATCCCTTTCCTGGCATTTCTGGACAGGATATGCCAATTGGTTCTCATGGAAGTAGAGGACCTTTTTCAATTTGCCAAGGTCAGGGCGGAGGGCAGCGAGTTCAGCCAGGTTAAGCACCGAGCTTGCGAAGAGGGCCCTGGAAAACAAGGAGAGCAGTGTTTAGTGCCGGCCAGCGCGCTCGCAGGGGTCACCCCTGCCCCTTCTCCCCACTCCCCCCCGCCCCAAGAAAAACATAACCCCTATAGGGACACATCAATAGCTAAGCCTTAATACCATGTAGCAGCATTCGAAGTTTTGATCTCTTAAAAAGCAGCTGCTAAGAACCCAGCTAGAAAAGCACCGAATCTCATTGGTCTTCCCAGCTCGGTTACAGAGAGATGCAAAATAAAAAAAACAAAAAAAAAGCTGGATGGATTTTATTGAAAAAGGCAAGAAAAGCTGTATCTGAAGGACAAATGGAACAAAGATAAGGCTGACTAGGGAATACTTTGCTTGCCAGTTTCATTACACTTTACTTCTTTATGCAACCGACTACTGAAATTCAATATATGAGCAGGAATGGCACATGTTCATGTTATGACATAAACCCTTTTGATTTATGCAGTGCACTTATCTAGCATGGTCTGCTTTTCTTTTTTTAATTTTTTTTCTTCTTCACCCTTTTTCTGTTTTATTTTCACATTTTTATTAGGTATCCTCTATAATGAAATGTTGTTTCTACCCCTGCACTCCAGTCCTGCCACTGCACTCCTGCTACTCCACAGTCCACAACACTGCACACATCCTTCAATTAGATAAAGGAGGCACAAACAACACTAACAAGCTGCTATCTTAGCGTTGTGCAACTTCCCAGGCTATCAGAAAATGAATGTATTTAAATGTGTAATATGAAATCCTGAACCTACTGTAACCAGCGGCAGATTTCCCTGCATTTCACCAAAAGCATGCGAGCATCTCCTGGCCCCTGCCTGGCACTGCTCCCAAGCAAAGTGAATCCTGAACCTGCAGAGAGCTGCAGAGCCTCAGACATTTGTGTTCTGTATTTCTTCTCACAAGGGATTAAAAAAAAAAACTGAGATCAGGTATCCATAGCACATAGAACATTAACTTTAATAAACTACTTTTCAACACAGCCTGTTTCTGAGTTGGTTGCTTTGTTATTCACCATTTCAATGGTTCAGTTTCAGAACTGATTTATGCAATGTTTTATTCTTTTAAAATGTTTCCTATTTTCCCTAAAGTTTTTTTTTTCTATTTTTATTCCCATTCTTCCTATTTTTTCATGAATTTTGTGTTCAAGATTACTGCCAAACTGACACCACTTATATGATAAACTTCTGATTCTGGCTGTCAGCCTCAAAACTCATGAACTTCCCCAAACATCCATCGAGATCATATATATCATATTCTGTGCTGACTTACACCCTCCTTAGACAATCTGTATCTGCAGAACAAACACCTCCTAGAGAACAGATCCTGTATCCATCTTCATCAACCGGACTCAATGCTGATCTGAAAGGCTTACAAAAGTAAGAGATGACTGTTATTGCCTTGTTCATCAAACATTTGATGGTTCTAAAGGGCCTTTCACACAGAATGCCAATTAAGATATGAGCTTGGGTTTATTTCGAGCCATACTAGGAGGAAAAAGTAGTTTTAGGTAAGTCATTACTTATTTGTCATCGTGAGTAATGACCTCTGGACCTCATAATGACCTGGGTGCCAGGCTCAAAGCAGAGCAGGAAAAACTTCCTGGGGGCGATGTGAAATCCCTGCTCAGGGACAGCAGTGAGCTTAGCACCAGAGTGACAAAGAAAAATGCAAACTGGAGAAAACATATCCCAAAAATTGCAACGAGATGAACTGGTTGCTTGGAAGTATTTTGGCTGTTGATAGGAACAAGGGGGAATGGCTTCACACTGAAAAAGGGTAGGTTTACTTTAAATAAAGAACAAAATTCCTCCCTGTGAGGGTGGGAAGGCCCTGGCACAGGGTGCCCAGAGAAGCTGTGGATGCCCCATCCCTGGAAGTGATCAGGGTCAGGTTGGACAGGGCTTGGAGCAACCTGGGATAGTGGAAGGTGTCCCTGCCCATGATAGGGAGGTTGGAACGAGATGGGCTTTAAGGTCCCTTCCAACCCAAACCATTTTAGAGCTCTACTTCTTGTATTATAGTTTATCTTCTCCTTTACTGATTTTTCAGAAAATTCCTTTCTGCAATGAGTTAGGGAAGAAAACTGAACTGAGTATCAATGAACTTGGCTGCGTTTGAAGGAAGAGAGGGAAAAAAGAGATGGCACATTGGGGCTGAAACCATGGGAAGCTGCACAGAGCAAGGGTGGGAAGTAGAGACAGGGGATGCCAAGGTTAACACACAGACTGGAGAGAAAAGGGCAACAGAGAGCACAATGAGAAGGGATCCAAGATCTAAGCTTGAACAAAACTATGTACCTCTGAAACATCTAAACTTGTCAGATTGACAATGCGGTAATCAGGATAAAAATATATTTAAAAAAAAAAAGATGGTTACAGCCACAGGAAAAGAAAAACAGTGTCTGCAGAACTGGCTTAGGCAAACTGGAGGAATTCAATAGCATCATTACACCATGCTGAAGGCTTGCTTTTAGTATGGTAAGAAAGGCTGAAAACTTGGAAAGCTTACAAGAGGTAGACCTAAATTTCCTCCACTGTAAATAGAAAGTGATAAGACTCAACTAACAAGCAGATCGCTTATCACTGCCCAGCTCAGCACAATAAACTGGTGTCAAGAGAAAACTGTTGTGATGACTAGCAAATTCAGATTTAGAGCCTGAAATGACATTGCTTATGCTTCTTACAGCAAGGAAAAAATTAAAATAAAACCACCTATTAGAAAACACCCTCCTCGATTCGCTTGCGTTGCTTTGCAGCACTCCCAGATTTATCCCGACCACGAGAGGCTCTCATGCCTGTTTCTTTCCTGGCACAGAAGCTGCTAACTACCAGCACTAACCAATTTCCCTGGTTTTACAAGCTTAAATAACACCTGACAGCACGAGTCCCCGTGAACATGCCCACAGAGCAGCCGCGTTCATGGCTAATGGACTCACGCAGGGCACTGGAGGATATGCTGGAGTGTATTTCCATTTAACACCTATTACAAGGGGAAGAAAGGAAAGTTTATTATAATGGAACGTGCGACATAAATATATGTCAGTTGTCATTCCGTGTGACATCAACTTTCATTTTACCTCGGGTTATTATTTAAGTAATAAATCCTAACAAGGTGAGCTTTATCATCCCACAGAGTGTATCCGGGAGGTAGAGACACAAGGTGATGGCAAGAACGCTCAAAACATGATAATTCCTGACAGCTGCTGCTTGAGCACAAGTTAAATTGAACAGTTTATCTCAGCATAAAGATGTTATAAGGTTTTATGTTTAATTTAAAAAAATTAACATAAAACCCAGAGAAAGCAGAGTTAGGCAATCTTTCACAAACATGACATACTACAATCACTGTATAAGCTGGATTAGTACTTATTACCATGCTACTAGAGAATTAAGCTGTTTTTAGACCACCAAAGAGCTTTAAATTGCAACTTTTGTCTCTGTAAGAGAAACCTATATTTAAAACGTCTGCTAAATTCAAATTAACAGCTACATCATTAACTTACCATCTCACAAAACCCCCTCCAATTCACCCGCTATTATGGTGTCCTTATCGAGACCTATCAACACTGCAGCATTTAATACAGACAGTGCTCTCCAATAAATACAGTGTGTGAATCCTCACTAAACCTGTGCTGAAGGTCACATTCCCAAAGCTCTGCCCCAGCTCTCCTCTCCGAAACGTCCCCGGGCATTTTGCTGTGTGACAAGTGACCTTCTTGCACAGAGCAGGGCCATCCCACGTGCAGCAGCCCCACTGCCCTGGAGACTGGCCAAATTTCAGGGCCACCATCCACACAAGCTGCACTCAAACGCCTGTGCTTCATCTGAATCAGTTGACATTCCTTCTGAGGAAGTACTTGTGTGAAATTAGTTGAGCATGTGCTTAAGTAATATAAATATTCCTGGGAATGGAAGCTGAGTGTGCTTGCAGGTTCAGAGACCTGACATGTCCAGAGAATTCTCTGCCCTTTGCTACTGTCTTCCCCATTATTTCACTCCAAAGGACTGAACATCAGTAAAATATAAAAGCCTTTTTTTTTTAATTACCAGCAGACAAAATGACTAATACAGGTTTCCACTTATATCAAGCAAATTGTAATAGTGAAGGTGCTAAAGTATTTTTATTTGGCTTTATAAATCTTCTTTGTGTCACGCAGCCATGATTTACTCTTTTATGGCATTGCCCTAAATCTTTCAATTAAATTCCCATGGAACTTAACTAAAAACACATTTTGGCTTCCCCCTGGGAGACCACACAGGGCATATTTATGTATCTATGGATATGGAGGCTGAACTCTCCGATCCACCAGGCTTATGGAACTAAGTGAGTTTAAAACAGCACCTGATTTGTAGTGGAATGTCCCCTCAGCCTGGCAGAAGCTCTGCCAGCACGAAGCACAGGCAGGCATGGCCACTATTTGCATGGCAGTACAGGTAACCCAGCTCTCCCTGGAAAAGGGGGATTGCTGTAGGATTCAATCCTGCAGCAGCAGCAGGGACTCTCCTGCTCTGCAAATGAAATCCAAGGCCATCATTCTCTGCTGCAAAACAACATTCACAGTAAAATAAGTTCATGATTGAAGATCTGGCAGCCCAGAAAAGAGCTGTGAGCACTCTTCATCCTCCAGGAGCAGTATTACAATAAAACAGACGAAAATTTGGATATTGCTACAAAGATGAGCCTTGTAGGGGAAACAGGTACTAAAAAAATCCTGTTCAGTCAATGGCAATGATTGAATCCGTGAGGCACCAGCACAGCTTGCCCAGAGAAGCTGTGGCTGCCCCATCTCTGGAAGTGTCCAAGGTTGGATGGCACTTAGAGGAACCTGGGGGAGTGGAAGGTGTCCCTGCCCATGGCAGGGGTGGAATGGGATGGGCTTTAAGGTCCCTTCCAACCTAAACCATTCTGTGATTCTGTTTCTGGATTGCACTGTATTTTATCCAAACCATTCTGCTCCGTGTTGCCTCCTTAAAGGCCAAGGCAAAGCCAAGAGATTTGATTGACCACAGACACATCCACCTGGAGAAACGAGGGTTTCCAAGATGATGGAGGCTTCAAGCTCCTCCAGATCAAACCTTGTGGCTTCGGTTCCTCCATCGTACAGTTTTCAGTGATTTCAACCCAGAAATTAGACAACTCCATGGATTTGCCTTTCAGCTATCTTTCAAATGTAAGCTGTGTCTCAAATAGCACTGTTACTGTCTGCGATATTAAATAGACCAGTTATTTTTGTTTGTTATTACACACATTTTAATATGATCAGCTTGCAGAAGTTGCATTTTTATCACTAGCCCAAGAATACACAAATTACAACCACATATAAAATGCTTTTCTTTTTCCCATTACACAATAGAAGACACTGAATTTCTGAACAATAAATACTAATAAGTGATAATATGTGACAGTAGACAGTATAATAAATAATAAATTAACAATAATTTTTTGACATGGAATGTACAAATGTCAAAAAATGCTTATAGATATTTTAACTCATAAATTAAGGTTTTGTAGATAAAGCATAATTTGCAATGTTTACAGGAATAATTAAGTCTTACTATTTTAACGGTCTTTATTTTTCAGAACAAATCACAAGGGCTGTCATGCCTTTCATCTTAATTAGGCCATGTGTTTGTCTTATTTATTTCTATGTACTTTCATAAACGTTTACAAATATTAATTGTAAAGAAAAATATTTTTTCCTCTTGCTGTAATTGCTGTATGTACGTACAGTACACACTGATAAATATTCATGGCTGCTACCAGTTCAATAGTTTAGGATTTGGGAGTTACCTTACGTGCTAAAATACAGCAAGAAGGAATAGCTTGGTTAAAACTCATGCTGTCAATCCTTTTCTTTATATATTTTTATATTATTTAAAAATACACTGTTAAAAAAATTCAAGAAGTTGCATAAATGCAACTTTAATTTGCAAATTATTTGGGTTCTCTCTCAATTCATTCCTATCCCTCTGATTCTTTATTTCAGCCAGCTGATTAGAGTATTTACATAGTGGAATCAAGTCCCCAACAAAATTTCAGGCCACATCCTCAGCTGACACAATTGATTAAGAACCAGTCGGAAACATTTACCACTATTTCTGATGACTTTTAAATCAAAAAAATATCAAAAACTATGTGTTAATCAAACTACTTTTCTATTTAACACCAAGAAGTAAGCCTGAAAGAGACTCTCACAGAGCAGACTTTTGAGGGGCGTGTATTTTGTTTGGATTGCTTTGCTTCTTAGGCACTGACACTGAAGCTTCTTGAAATTTATTAAGTGTGTGTGGTACTATTTTTTTCCCTGATTTGTAATTAAATTTGGCTTCAATTAATTACTGACAGATGCACATTTTTACTTTAGTGGCCAGATTGTTCACCATGGGCTACATTGGCCTCTCTGTTCCCACAAAGGGAGAGGTCAAGACCAAGCAGTCAGAGCTGTGGTGATGGGGGGAAGGAGAAACCATGAATCCACATCATCCTCCTCGCTCAAATTTCATCCACAACAAATAATGAAGCAAAGGAATTTTACTGGAACAGAGCATAAGAAAATCAAAGTAACCCACTAGTGGAAAGTAGCTATAGATGGGTGGTTTATATATGATGGACAGACTAAGTCTGCTCAAAGAGATGGAGCAAAGAAAAAGTAGGAAACAAGAAAAATAAAGGACATGAAGGCAACAAATTCACCACAGGTAAATATACAGGACATAGTGATGTATAATGAAAAGACATTTTAAAAGAAAAATGCTTGCAAAACTGATGTTCTACTCAATTAGGTAATATTTAAACAGTATTATTTATTGGTCTAAAGGCTGCAAATTAATTTAATTTGGTATCTTATCTGTCCAGCTCTGGAGAGAAGCCAAACACGTGAAATGACTGGCACAAACACTGCAATATGGTCAAGGGGTTGTGGCAGCACAGAGAAGTCCTAAGGCTGCACATAACACCACTTTTCAACAGCAAATCTGAGCAACAAGCCTTAGTATTGTTACTTCACATCACCTGTGGTCAGCTCGGATCCAGGGCGGCCCAGAGGAAACTGTCAGCAGCATGGATCTATGGATCTCACTGCAAGTGAGGCTGATTTATCCCAGAGAAAGGGAACCAAACCCAAGGCAGAACAGACCCACCAAAACACTGAGGGTTTCCCTTAGAAAGGTTTGTATCAAGAGATGCTCAAATGAAGTAAAACAATGGCTGATTTTCCATTATTTTAATAAGTTATGGAAAACCAAAAGCTCAACTCTTCCCCCAATTTTCAGGTTTACACATTTGGTATATTAAACAACAGAAGACTCGCTCACATTGCACAATGGCAGAGAAAATCATGGAATCACAGGATGGTTTGGGTTGGAAGAGACTTTAACTATCACCAAGCTCCAGTCATGGGGAAGCTTCGCTGACTGTTTAGGGTTACATTTCAAGTGCCCTGAAAATCCTGTTCTCGGAAGTATTTCAGAGTGGTTGCTTTATGCACCTTGATATCTAAACACCTTTTTCTTTTTTTTGTTAGGAATTTCAGAACTGTCACTAAAAAAGAACTTAGCTTTCTTAGTAAATGGTTTTCACATTTTTCTAATGTCCCACAGCTCTGATTTCATCTCACACAACTATGAACAACAAGCCCTTTAAAAATTATTTTAATAGAAGCTCTTAGCTAATTTTCCCAAAAAAACTCCCACTCCAGAGCATCAGCCCAAGGCATAACTACTGCCTAAGAATGGGGACCTCAGGAAAAGCAGGATTCTTCCCAGAAAACTAATACAGCCCTCGAAAAAACTCAGACTGTCATAAAACCTGAGCAGCTGGCAACTCTGTCACCATGAAGTATCCATATGGAAGACCGAGATGTGTCAAACTACCCAAAACGAGTTTGGATAGTGCAGAAGATGGAATAAATAATTCAGTATCTTCAACACTTTCAACAGCAGGTAGTAGATATGCTACCTGCTCCTACAACGTGCCAAAATGTAACATGCGAGTGAGAGCGAGCGAGAGAATGTGAGTGTCTCCAACCTGTTTTCATGAGGATATTTTGCTCGAGGAACTTCTCTTTTTTAGAGGCATATGATCCGTATCAGATGTTTGTCAGGAGCAGGCAGCACCACAGAACATTAGGAATAACTTAGTGATTTTAATATATATTCACAAAGTGAATTCACAAAGTCCTGCGTGCACATGTATTTTTTAAAAAAATGTATTTTAATCAAATATTACAAAAATATGAAGTGAAAATATGTATTTCTCCCAAATGCCCTTCACACTTCTAGAATATTTGTTGCTGCAGCACAGTGGCAACTTTTCTGCCTTAATATAAGCCAGTAAACTATTCCATGTGCTCAGTGAAGTGGCAGTCAGATCCACAATTTAAATATTTCTGCTCCGTGTTCATGACATAGTTCAACTATAAAACTACATTGTGCAGTGTCAGTCTTCTGCCATATCTTCCTATAAGAAACAGTCACACATTGGTGCATAAACCTTCATCATTTATACATAGAGGAGATAAAGTGACACTTCTGTTCCCCAAGAAATTAAAATAATTTAATGCTTAAGGGTTTCCAGACCAGTATTTGGAGTAGCAAACCCCTGCCTACACAGATTTATCAACCAGCACTTCATCAAAAACACAGGGACAGCAGGTAGACTGATATTCAAAAGCACATCAATAAGGAAAATGTCAGGTTTTGTGTACTGCACCCTATTTTCAGCCCGTACACTTTCTGATTAGAACATTTCTTTAACTCAGCCAAGCCCACACTCTCCACCAGATTTGAATGATTCCACTGAAATGGCTGAGCCACCGACTGAAGTGAGATTTCAAAGAAGTGAGACAAACACTCGCCTAAATTCAAAAGCTGCCAAGCATATTTCATCAGACTTTCAAAAGATAATTGTTTTGTCTGTTCTGAATTAAGCTTTAAGTGCTTTAAGAAAGGTTTCTCTACAAACATGGCTAAAGATCACAAAGGGGGGCATTTGGAATGAATGGAACCCTTCAGTCATATATTTATTTAATATCACTTGCATCATGCCTGGCATATACCACAAGCTGCTTTATTTCCATTTCCATAACATGATTTTAAGGATAATCCATACTGATGTCCTACCATTTTATTTCACATGTTATCATAACAGGGTTTTATTTATAATGCAACCAGGGAAAGAGAAGGAAGTAAAGGGTCTCAGCTCTGCAGCTTGGAGTTCCTGACATGGGATGTCAGGGACCAACACAAGAGCTGAGACAAACAGCAGTGAATTCAAAGAAAAAGAGAATATGCCAAACTTGTGAGAGAATTTAACAGTTCTGGAAATGAAGCCTTTTGCCCATTTTTCTTCTCCATCTCCTGGCTGAGAGTTTTGCAGGGTTAACAACTATGTTAGGCATTTAGAGTCATGTTTGGTCAACTTATACAACATGGATCTGTTCCTTACTACTGCAAAATGTTGAGGTTTCCCCACATGGAAAAATCCAGTAATAAAATAATAATTTAATAAAAATATTTCTAGGCTTCCATATATCTTACAAACTATGTTTCCCCAGCACAGCTCATAGGCAACTACTACTTCTGAATTCTTTTTATCATTAAATAAAGCATTCAGTGTTAAATGCCCATTATTCCCCAGGAACATGAAAGAGAAGTATGTGCCTTTGGGGTTGAAATCTTACGTAAAAAAAAGTCAGAACACCACACGAGATGCTTTCTAATCTTTAAGATTAAGAAACTGAGGCCAAGGCTTGTTTATCAAGGGCCACCAAGAGAACCAGGGCCACAGTGAGAACTCAGGAGCCCAAGCCAGAGCTGAAGAAGATAAGTGAATGTCATGGTCTGGTGATTTCATCAACTCATGTAAGATCATGTTACTGTTTATATATCTTATGGACCCTGCTCACCACAGCACCTGACAGATTTCCCAAAATATTATCTTTACGAGAGTGCACAGAGTGATTCAGTGTTTTCAGATCTCATATTTTCAGTCACAGATAGATGTACCTGCACATATGTCTGTGTGCATGCACATGCAGGTACACGTCATATAAATACTACATACATACGTATTTTCTAGCAAAATCCACCATAAAACTAAGAAAACTTCTGAATTGAGCTATTTAAACTGTGGCCTGGAAAACTGTTGACAAGAGCTAATTTGTTATTGAAAAAAGATTGTGCATCTCTCCATGACAGAAACCTAAAAATCTGTTCAAGATGGCTGGGCAAGGAGCTTTCATATCTGCAAAGGCTGAGCAAAGTAAAGTAGTTTTGGTCAAGGTCTCCAAATAACACCATTTTTCCAGCAATGCCTTTGAACTACACATAAAACCTTTCAGGAGCTCCTGAAAAGGAAACTTGACTCAAGCTGTTTGTCAAGATGACTGGAGATGTTCTTTGGAAAGTATTTCCAAAAAGTTCTGGAGCAATGGTAGCTGTACAATCATATGGGATTAATTTTCTGTATATATCTCTACATATTGCTGGAAGAAACAAATTAACTTGAAAATTCAAAGATCTTTATACAGCCCTGTGCTCTTAGGTACAAATATTTAAGTAATCTTTACTTCCTGTCAAACACTGAAATGGATATTAAATTATATAAAATTATTATAAATACAAGTAGTAAAATTTCTTTTCTGCTTTCTCATGCATCTTGGTATTTCTTATACCAAATATAAAAGATATTTTAATACCATCTTTGATTTAAATTGCTTCTTCTATTAAAACACAAACTGTGTGCTAGATGTATAAACACCTGCCCAGAAGCCTCACAAATTTTCCCTGTAAGGCATCACAGGTTCAGGAAAACAGTATATATTCACAATATTCCTTTCCCTGATAACTTCACCCCTTTATCCACTTTTTTTAATTTAAAATAAATGAATAAATAAACAAACCATACAGAAGAAACTTAACCATTCCAGCCCCAGCTGAACCCAAAACTCCCCAGTGAGCTCTGTGACCACCACTTGTGTGTGCTCAGCACAGTGGCAGCTGCCCCAGCCTGCAGGCACACAGAGGGGGTAAAATGCTCATCTTGACTTCAGATACATGAAATTAAAGAGAGGAGTATAGTTGGTGTTTAAAAGACAGGAAAAAACTAAACATGTGGGAGATGTCCCTCTCTCCTGTTCCAGAAGGACTTGTGGATTTACTTTATGACAAAGGCTCACTCTGGTAGATAAAATATAAACAAATATTTTTTTCCTTCTCTCTAGTTCCTGTGTATTAGTAGAAAGAACAAAATCAGGGAGCAAGGAACTAGTGAAAAAAATATCAAGCCAAAATTACATCCGTCAGGGTGACGGAGTGCAGTGTCCTGCCCAGTCCCACCACAGACCTCCTCAGGGCTACTGTTTCAAGTAAAAATTAAACAAGATGACACAGAAACAGTTCAAGATTGACATTTTCCAGCTTTGTGTCACGTTACATTATTTGAATGAATCTCAACTTTTAAAAACATCCAAAGGAAAGCGAATGAGGGCTGTATATAACAAAAAAGACATGTAAGAAGTAAGACTCTCACTAGAAGCAAGAGAGCCACCCATGATGAATATCAAAAATAAGAACATTCTTAAAGACACTGTTACCTATCCCATCCACTCTCTTTTTATTGTCAGATTAATACGAAAAATGCTTATTATTCTACCAGTAATTTTCCCCTGTGGCTTTACTCAGGTTGTGTCCATAGGTCCATCTCACAAGGGCTGCTGCTGAAGCCCAGTGTTCCCACCACAGCTGCTCTCCCAGCCACACCACTCCTGAGATCCAGAGTCACACAACAAAAGAGCTCAGGTTTATGGGAAGGATAAAGCCCTGAAACTACTGAAAAACTCTTCAGAAGTATGAAAAAGAAAATGCAGGATTTTTTTCTCAGTTACCAAGAAATTCGAAGCAGTGAGCAATCAACCTCCCTCTTCTCACCACTCAAAAGCACTTACAGGAAGCCTGTTCTTAACCCTGCTGCACAGAAGAAATTCCCTTTCATCTTCCACTTATTTTCATTTTTACCTGAAAGGCAGAAAAGAGCTGGGGTTTTATGCACACCAAACACGACCTGGACTTTTTGCGCAGTGCATTAGACTGCGGCCGCCTTCCCCCCCACAGGAATGCATACCTGAATTCCCACAAAAAAACCAACAACGTTGCCCTCCTGATTGGAGCACGGCACACACTCAACGCAACGCCCATCTATACGTGTCCTCACCGTTTAAGAACTCGGCGCAGGTGTTATTAATAAAATAAATTTATTTTTAAAAAGTATGCTATTCTATAAGCTTTGAAGCTCACACGTAGTCTAACTTAAGCCAGCTTGGGCTCATCTGGTCTTTAAAGGAGCCCTTTCATGTGGTCAGCCCACGAGCCATACGTACTGCTGCTCAATCACGCCACTGTACATCGTCAGCGCGAGGACGATTTGCATGATTTGCATTTCCTGTGCGCTCCGGCTTCAAGGAGCTCTGAGCACCACGTACAAAAGAAACCCCCGCCAAGTAATGCAAAGATTTTTAGTTGAACCAGATGAGGACGGTGCAGTCAGGCTGCCAATACTGAAAAAGAAAAAAATAAAATAAAAAAAAAAAAAATTTAAAAAAAAAAAAAAGGGGGGGGGGGGAAAGGTCTCTGGGATATCCTGTTAAAAAAGGATTTATTTGGAGGGAATCTGAACCTTCGATTCCTACCCTTACTTCTAAAACATAAGAGTTGTATGAGATCCTTAATAAATATGGCCTAGCAGAAAATAATTCAGTAAGGACTTTTCTTCCCCAATATTTCTTAGCTTTTGGCACCACATTATGTTAGCCATTTATTTATTTATTTATTTAATAGCACATACATGTATTCTGATTGCATTCAGTTTCATAAGGTAGAAAAATTAACCTAATTAAACTGAATTCACTGATAGCTGGTTAAAATTTCTCCCTATGAAGAAATCTTTTATTTTATCCCAAATGATCAATAAAAGCTGTTGGACAAATAGCTATGCTAGAAACAGCATTACAGTGGGCTTCAGTGAATAAGAACTAAAATTTAAAAAAAAGAAAAAAAATGTACCAGAGCCTTGTTGTCATGAAAAACAGAGACAGATGGGGAGCCAGACCTATATGATGCTACAAATAGATGAATATCTTGTAAGGATTTCAACAAATGTTATAAGACCTAGTCAAAATTTGAAAAAGTACAATGCAGCAGCACAAGCAAATCTGAAGTTCACCTGAAATCCAAGCCATAATATCATCATTATATAGATCATCAACATTTCAAAAATAACAATAAAAATTAAAGCCTTTATAAAATCTTTTCCAGATACTGGCACAGCTAAAAATGTCATTATTTAGTACAAAGAAAATAAAATTAAGGAAGTTTGCTTTAACAGCTACTTTGGAGATGAGGTGCATCCTGTTCCAAGCTTAAAAACACAGGTGGGCGCATACACTTTATGTTCCAATACTGGATTGCACAGCAAGCCTCTCCTTAAACTGGTGGCTAAATCGAGATGACTGGAGACTAGCAGGCTGAGTGAGCTGTATGTGCCCAGCTACAGGGTGTACATCACGTCTGCCTGCCAGCGACCCAAGCCAGGCTGCTCCAGGAATCTGCACATCATCACGCTCCAGAAAAACCACAGCCAACTCCCAGCGCTGCCGCTTCCCAAGGACGCTCCTTCTCAGAAAATTACGTTGAATCTTCTTCTTTTTTTTTTCTATATTGTTCAAATGGAACCAAATGTAAAATGTGGGCGAAACCGTTACCGAGGGGTTAAATTCTGTATTGAATACAAAAATTCCACTTATTTCATTGTTGTCTGCAAATATACACTCAAGAGCAACATTTAATCACCGCGCGTGGTTTCTGTAATGTGACTGTAAGATTTAGTAATCGAAGTGGCTACCAGAATAAAAATGCATTCTGTCATTTTTCCACTTAGACAGCCCCTGTATAATGCTCTTAAAGGTCAGCTAATTTTATTATGGAAAGTAACTAATAACCTTTATTAATTCTTACACTCGCAGTTTTTGAACACATCAACCAAATAAAAAATACAGTGCAGGAAGATACCATACAAACCAAGCTGTTGAATAGAATCTCTCTGCATTTGCAACAGACAAAAGAGGTCATCAGAAATGTAATACGTGAGGTTTTTTTGCTCTGGAAATTAGGAAAATATGGGTAAGACAGAGCTTTTTAAAAGCCAGGCTGCTGGTCCTCCCCCGTGCTCCAAGATGCTGAGACCACCAAATGAGGTGCTAAATTCACTAATATCCAAGCACAGCCATGATCCCAAATGTTATGCAGCACCTTTTTTTTTCCCCCTTTCCTAAATTTGCAGGATGTGCAGAATATTGGAGACCGTAAGAATTTTGCTCAGAAACTTTTCTGCTGTCTTTCAATCAATAAAATGACTGAAAAAACATGAAAATATCAGGGATTAAAAATGTATGTGTTTACATTTTGTTCTCACCGTATCTCTTGCATGGAAAGCGTTATTATGTTGCATATAAAATGATGCAAGAATACCCACTTTTATTAAGGAGTTTTGCTTTCCATTAAGTAGATCAGAACGCAGAACCGTTCATGGTCAGCCTTTCCTAGCACGCTGCTTTGGGTGAGTTTGTTCCTAAGAAACATTACAACGCCCGAAGCTAAAAATAGATGGTTATTTTTAGCTCTTTAATCACATGAGGAAAAGACACAGTTTGTATCAGTCTTCTTTAATTTACAGAATAATTCCATAACACGCCCTGTGCGTGTATCATGAAAATCCGTGGCACTCCACCTCCGGGCTCACACACCGGCTGCAAGGGCAAGCAAAAGGGGCTTTAAGAGATTCCAGCAACAACAGTCTTGTGACTAAATCAGAAACAGAAGCACAAGTCATGAGCCAAACAGATACCTATCGGTTTCCTTGAGCTTAATCTGATTAAAACATGGCTCTCAAAAATGTTAAATAGAATGCCACGTCAGAGAGCTGGCAAATGATAAAAATAGTTCATGACAGGAAATCATTATTAAAGCAGCATTACTAGTGTATCTGTTATGGAAATTTCCCTGTAATTTTTCTAGGTTTCCCCTTATGCTTTATGTTGAGTTGCTGTTACACTTCTTTTTTTTTTTTCCCCTCAATGGCATGTAAGTTTGAGATGTAAAAAGAAAATTATCACTGCAATTTTCCAACTATACTCTGCTCAATACCATCTCAAGTGTGTCATACATCATCTTGTCATTCACTTGAACAAGAAATCACATAATATGCAGAGGTAGAAAATAATCTGAAATGGGGAAATGCCACTAGGGCAAAACCACATTCATATGCCAACACAGGGGAACGTTAAAAAAAAAAATTAAATTTCATCTTAACTCAAGAGATTTCATAATGAAAGCATCTTAAAAATACTTTAGTGGGGGAAAAGCTTCTACAAAAAGCTGCTGGGAATGACACTAGAGCCATTCTAGAGTTTACCAATCACTATTAGAACAAACTATTGATAATATACCCTTACAAATCAACCTGAATGTTTTTAAAAGCTTACACAATTAAAATAAGATTCAGAACCCTAAGAAAACAAAAAAATATATTTCCAGCCCTCCTATTACTAATCTCCTCACAACCATTCTCCAGATTATCCTTCAGACCACTCCACAAAACACAAACTGAACTTGTAGTATCTTCCCCTGCCTTTAGTTACATAACCCAGAAAAAGTTTTTACAATCAAAAAATCCTGTCAAACAAAAAATAATCACTAAAAATACTTTTACAAGACCTTATCTTGCAAGGTTAACTCCTATTGCTAAATACCTGCTCCACATCGAAGAGACTTAACAAACTTGAACTGCTACCCCCAAAAACCTTTGGATTCTATTTTAAATGACACTGGTGGGAAAAAGCTTCCATCCATCAAATTAGCTCTTCATCCAAAACAGGAATCTCATCTCTAACGATGATTCAGGCTTCTCCCAAGAAAAGCCAGGATTAGCTGGTCACTGATGCACTGGCTTTCCATCAGGACACCCAAATCCTGTTCCACTGCTTGTCCTCCTGCTGGCCCCTGCACCCAGCAGCCTCTTCCACTGACATGGACACTTAAAACAGGCAGGGTTCTTAATTTTAGGTCAAACTCATAATTATTTGCCACTGGCACATCATAAGACAAACACATGGTGTGGGGGAACAACGAGGTGCTTCAGAGACTGATCTAGAGGGTAGTAGGGCTGGTCTTTAATTAAACTACAACTACTGCCCCCCTAAAACCCAGGGGTGACAATGCAATCACCGCAATAATAGCAATTTTTAGAGACAGCAGAGTCACCACATGTTTTGCAAGTGTGTCTGAGACCTCCTTGATTTTTGTCCTGGGTATACAGCCAAGCTCTGTCTGACTCAGCATGAAAGGGAATGTGCATCCTATTAACAGCAGTGCTTAAACCTTATTCCATAAAGAGTTTTCCAAGAGCACTCACATCTATTCTTCTTAATATCCCTCCCACATTAAGAAATGATTATCTAATACAGAGAGTAATCAGCTCATGGTCTTACTACAGTCATCCTCCTTGACAAAGCAGGGAAAAAACACCCAACTGCGAAGCATTAGAGAGTCAAGGTTCAAAACATCCCCATTTATTGAGATCAATGCAAATTTATTTAGATCTCAGTGCAACAAGACCAAGTGCTGTCTCTTGATACAGCCTGGTAAATTCCAAGTCTCTTATTTCTGCAATGGGCCTTTACCAGGACATATGGAATGTCACAGTGAAGGACCCAGAGCCTCAACCGAGGGAAGAAAAGCTGGTGACAGTTAATCCAGAAGTAGTTTTAACATTAATTTTAACACTTTATCATGTCAGAACATTGTTAAACATAGAATTTCATATTGTCCTGCCATTAAATAGCTTTCTAATCTGAAATACCAATATAAAAGAATGGGCTAATAGATAGTTAATTTATTGCAGCATTACTAATAGCAGTAATACCATTAAGAACAGAGTCAAGCACACCTTTTCAGGTGAAAACTGAATGACAAAGCTCAGGTGTGCACTAAGAGCCATCCAGGTGGATGCAAATTTGTTCCCAACAAGCTTTTTCTCATTCCACAGCCCCTCTCAGAACCATTTTCTCTGTGTCATCCTGGGAAATGAGACATGCAAGAGGAAAAGAGACATTTTTGTGGTTCTTAGGAGCAAAAATACGTATGTGTAGAATTATATAGAGGGCCAGGACACCTCCCATCACTGCAGGCTAAATGAGTCATCCACTTCAGAATAATGACCAGTAATTAAACAAGAATCTGTAAAGCTGTTAAGTGCCTGTAACAATTCCAACCTATGACACTGAAGGGACACAAGCTTCCCATGTACTGAATCCATCCATCCATGTGATCTATCATACACTGGAGCCACTTACAAAATAACCCCTCACCTATGGAAATTCTTCTCCTCAAGAAGCCAAACAAAAACAATTTAAAATATTTATTGCCATAAATTTCAGCCCTGTTCCATAAGCTGATGAGGAGACATGACATCATGCTAACTACCTAGACCTGTCTGGTTGATAACAGTCCCAGGTTTCAGGCTGAAGACTAAACTGCAGGAGCATGGAAGGGTGTGAACCTACAGGTCAGCACAGATGCCGAACACAAATCTGACCGGCCAGAGCCAGAGCTGACACTCCAGCAAATATAGGAAGTCTGGGGGTGCAGGGCTTACACCACAAAAACAAGTCTTGCAATATTTTTGTCTTCTTTTCAGCCTCCTTGGACTGGAAGTAGGAAAGTTTTCCTTAAGGGCACCTAATTGCTCCTTCCTCCAGCCCCTGTGTTCACAGTTCTGCTTTCATGTGGTATGGACTCTACAGATTTCCTGATGCTTTAGCAAAATAATAGCAAGCCCCATGCTCCAACAGGACAGTTCTATCTGTTTTCTACCAGCATAGCAGGCTGCATCTCCCCTTGCTCCATGGTTTCTCCCACATTTCTAGACCTGAGCTACATCTTAAGCCTTCAGTGCTTTACTTAAGTCCTTTCATACAGCTCATTTCTAAATCCTGCTTGTCTAGAAGTACTGTTTTTTCCCTTTTAGCCCCTTACATCTCTAAGTGCCAAGCACTTGGCCGGCCAATATTCCCAAATCAGGCTTCAAAGAGGCAGTTCTGAATTGTCTTGACTCAGGTTGTGACAAGAAGGGGCAGGGGCCCCCAAAAGCGTGGTGCTCTGCTGCTGTAGGAGGGAGCAGATGGCCACCTTCCAGATGGCCGCCAACCTCGTCTCACCAATTTCAACATCTGTACCTTGAGTTAGATCTCAGAGGATGGTCCTGACACAGACTGCAGGTCACTGCCCAGGGCTCCAGCCACACGGCTGCTCCGCAAGCCAGAGCATTTTGCAAAATGCAGAATGACAAGCCTGAAAAAAGGTTAAGGCTAATTAAAGTTTGTAGCAGGGCACAGTTGAAAGGGAGTTCAAAAGTAGATGTCAGGGAGAAATCCATCTTAAATATATATATTTTAAGTGTATCTCAAATCCAGCGTTTTTTCCCCAGCCACAAACATCCCTTGCTTTCCACATGGCACCTTGTAAACCAGGAATTAAGATGTGAACCATGCAAACCCAACCAACCCCAATGGTTTTGCTTCCAGGTCACTCCACAGCCGAGAATGAGCTCATTTTTCAGCTTCCAGACCAAAAGTCTCTAACAGCAGTACAAGAGTACTCAAAAATGGATTGGATCCAGCTTTAAGCATGATAAACTTCCCAAGACTCAGTGAAACAGCGGTCAATGAATTTTAGCTTGAAGTAGCCAAGGAGTAATTTGTGAGTTCTGTACCATCTCAGTCTAATTTTAACACAGCCACAAATTATATTGTTTCTTCATATGAACTTAATTCAACTCCTCTTTGGGGCAGTTAAACTTGAAACCTACCAACAGGAAGGTAACCAAACAATTTTTTCTGCCACAATAAGAGGCTGTTATGAATTAATGGTTTTACCAATTTTACAGCATATATTCTTCTACAGTTTATTTAATAAATTCAAAAATTAAAATGTTACTGCTTCCTTATTCTGAGTGCACAACCTCCTCTAAAAGACTGTTTCCAGACATTTAAAAGAAAAAAAAGTGTGTTTTACAATAGGAAAAGGGAGTACACCACATTTCAAAATCCATTAAAATATAAAATTCTGGTTACAGGCTCAACAATCTGCCTAATTAGTTTTTTCTAATTAGCAGGATGCTCTAACCTCTTTAATAAGACTTCTGTGGACAGAATGTTCCATACTGGTTATCCATCTGAGGAAAAAACTGAACAAATACTTCTGAAGTGCAGCTAATAGAACAAACGTGGTTGGGCTTCATGGTCAGAGGGCTGCTCTGGCATGTGATACTGGCAATCTGCAAAAACATGAAATATTCTACCTCAGATACATTACTGCTCACACTAAACACCCCTCTGTATTTTAAAGACAAAATTAAGGATATTATATGCAAGAGTCAATGAAGTTACACTTCTAAACTACATGCTAAATAAATAAATAAATAATTAAAAAAAAAATAAAAGCAACATAAAATAAAATATGCATGGACCAAACACCATGGAAAAGTGAACTGAAGAGATAATGGGAAGGCAAATACCGCAGTGGTGCTGTAACAACCTAGAGCGTGGCTGCAAAGCTGTTTTGCTGCACTGCAAAGCATTTGCTTGGTGCACGCATCTTTTGCACCTTCCTCTTCATCATTCACACTCTTAGTGTGTACCCAGCAATTAATAGGCAGTGTTATCTCCAAATGCCATTTTATCCAATAAAAAGCATTTTCATTATTCCTCTGTACTAACCACGTTGTTCAAGGACCATCGGTTAAGAGAAATGCAGAGCCCCAGCAGCATCTGTGACCAGAGGCAAACTCTGGAGGTAAAGAAAACTTAGGCCCCTTTTCCATTAGGAGTTTGCAGAGCAGCTGCTGAGCTTCATCTCAACAGCTGAAATACCCTTTATACTCCTTAAAAATGCAGGAAGCACACAAGCAATCTCAAACTCCCTCCCTGCCACCAATTCATTCACCCCGAGTCCACCCATGGCCTGAACATGTTGGTCTCATCACCCATCAGCAGACAGGAAAACTATTATATCCTTCACTTTTTTCCAATCAGTATCTAAGAAAACAAGAGCCATGTGCAAAATATAACCTAAGAACAGTGCCTTGAAAGCCTCCTGCTAATGACAGGAGGTACAGAGGCACCATAAATATTGACTTCAAACACTCTGAGCCCCAGAGACCCCACGCACTCCACAGTGTCAATGACCTTCCATGCAGCTGTTAGCATTGGAAATTAGTATTTTTCAAGTACAGATGCTTATTCTAATGCTGAATTTATATTCCACTCATCATAGCATAGCATGGTTAACAGTTGGACTTGATGCTCTTAGAGGCTTTTTCCAACCTTAACGATTCTGAGCCTACGATTAAAATCTAAAAGTTTTTTTCTGTATTGATATGTAAAACTATATAGAAGTATTTTTCAGTCTGTTTGCACTAGAATGAGTATTAATTCAAGGCAAGATCACTCTCCAGGTTCTCTGCTCCATGTTGAAATAAAAGTGGAAGAAAATGTAGGTTTTATCATTTCTAACTCATGATGCAATTTTGAATAATTACATTACACTCTGGTTTTCCAGAGTCTTTTGTGGGAATTACTCTTTTCTGACACTCCTCCCTGCCACTCCTGCCTACAGAACTTGTGTCTTTTCGGGCCAAGACCTGAGGTCTGTGTTTACAGCACTTCAGACCTGAATGCTTCAACAGCCACAGAAACCACCGAAAACTGATTCCAGCCTAGGCTGGGGCCACAAGATCCTCTGCAGGGTTGGTATTAAACCTCAGAAGAGCGAGTTCTACTGAACACCAACTTGAGCAGATGGTAACACAAGGGTCTAGAGTAGGTAAAGATGAGGGCTCCATTATCAAATCCTCTTCCAAAGAGGTCCCTCGACTGGAAAACATCAGTAGCCACAAAGGTCAATTGAACTTATCCCAGTCAGGACCTTGAAGATTTGTGAAAGTAATAGAAAAACACAAGGACAACAAATATTTGCTCCTAGGACAACCACAGCCAAGACTTGAGGATGTAACAAGAAATTAAAACCAACCTTAGTATAGGATGATGACAACAAAAAAGGAATGTAAGGGGTAAAGTCAAAACATAAGAACAAACAAGAAAAAGGTCAGTCTGCTACTGAAGACCAAAAAACTTTAAAACCCTGACAAAGCCTCCTCCAAAATTCATCTCCTCTTCTTGAATAGTTTTAGCATCTTTAGAACTATTTCTACAAATTCATTTGCCATATAAAATTTTTAACTGCTAGGTTTTTAATAAAATTGACTACCAGGAAATTTCTGCATTAGAAATACATTAAAATAATTCTATTCCCCAGGGTTTAAAGATAGAGATGTCGCCATGCATGAGAACTGCTCCATGTTTAGTGAGTTACAACTCTTCTGTCATGAGTAGGAAATGCATTTTGCTCACAAAAGCCAAAGGCACTGTCAAACCTGCAGCAATCTGCAGAACATTAGGAAAAAATGCCTGCAAACTAACTGTTACTAGATAATGGTCCCATTTATCATTCTTAAATTCCATCTTTAATTAAAAATGGGATATTCTCTTACATAAATAAAAATTGCAGATGTTCTCGAATCACTCCCCTTCAATTTTTTTAATTCTTCCATATATGATATACATAGAGTTGTGCCCAAAATTTTTTTCATGTTATTATATAATACCTAAATACATGAAGATTTTTCCATCTTCCAACTAGACACACATCATTTTACAATAAGCATGTTATAATAAAAAATATTAGTACTCATAGAAAGCACGCTAACAGAAATCAGTAGGAATACCATTTAACTGCAAGAAAAATAAAATTTGAAACAATTTTTCTATTGTTTTACCTATAATAATTTAACCCATTTCTTTTTAAACCATTTGATAAATCACTAGTTGAAAGGACTGAAGTAGTTCTATCAGGTAAGATGGTGTGAGAGAAACATTAGTCTCGCTCTAAATATGTTTTTCCACCTATAATTATTAGAAATAATACTGTTAACAGGAATAAATTCTTCCAGCAATTCAGCAACAAGAAAAATCACATATATGCTTTTGATGTTGTGTCTACCACTGTTTCTTTCATTCTTTCTTCAAGTTGCAACTAGACAGAAATACAAGTTCAAGTGTGCAACAAGTAAAATGGAAATTAAGAGAGCTGAAACAAAAAAATGATGAACAAGAAGGCAAGGTTATAAACATAAACAATAAAACCAGTCAGAGCTCTGAAATGGAAAGCATTCTTTAAAATGACTGTGTCCACTGGACCATCAGAGTAAATGTGCAGGAGGAAGGGAGGAAAAGACAGGGACAAAGGACAAAGGCAAGAAAGGAAAAATATTGTCCACGGGAATACGAAAATTGCAGGAATCTTCATTATAGAATTATAAACAAAAAAAAGCCTTTCAGTTGCTTTGCATTCATCAAAGATATTCAAATTAATAGATACAATGCATGTATTCATAATATTTTTTTGGAAGGGAAGTTAAATTCATCATCATAATGACTCCAAGCCTATCAATAATAGGTATCATTCCCAAGATACTTAGGCTGAGTAGTATAAAAGGAAAGAGGAGGAGGAAATAAATGGATCAAACTGGTTTGGGGGAGTCAGAAGTTGATCCTACAGTAAACACATTACGTTGTACCATATTTTGGTATATAGATTCAATCTCAATCAAAACTCCTGTTGCACATTTAGGGAAGAAACAATACCACAATCAACAAAATTAAGTGGTTTATGGGTCAATTTAGACGAGCATTTCTGTTTGATACAGAATGGCAACAGCCATCTCAGCACCACCCTCACCCACCGTGCCTCAGCTCACACCAGAGCAGCTCCCAGGTTGTGACCCAAGTCCCTTGGATGAAACTGCACCAGGAGGTGATGCCTTGGAGAGCATCCAGGGCACTCCAGCCTTGTCTTATGGACATCCAGTCTTGTAATCCCAGAGGAATTGAGAAGATAAAACCAGGAAACACCTTTGGGCACGTTTTCTAGAGCGCCCATGGACCTGGTCAGTGCCTTCAGAATCCACACTGAAACTCATGGGCACCCCAGCAGGTGCTACCAGCCCACAGCTGGCATACAAAGCAGATGTAGAAATAGAATCCTAGAATGGTCTGGGTTGGAGGGAACCTTAGAGATCATATGGTTCCAAATCCCCTGCCACGGGCACTTTCCACCAGCCCAGGATGCTCCAAGCCCCACCCAGGGGGCTCTCAGGTACAGGCACGTGGGCTGAAATAGAGAAGTAAAGGCACCTGGATTCTTGGTCTGCTGTAGACTGGAAACTGAGGGGTCACAACTAAGATTTTCAACCTTCAATGTGTTTGGGTCAGGTTAATGCTTGCCAA
>WBMZ01005140.1:0-18907 GCA_013400975.1 Atrichornis clamosus
GGCGGGCGATGGCGGCATCGTGGTGCCTGCGGGGCGCCCGGCGCCTCCTGCCCGCGGGCGCACGCCGGGAGTGCTGCGAGCTGGCCCGGCTGGCGGGGCCCGTGGTGAGACCCGCGGCGGGGCGGGACGGGGAGGGACACGGGGGACACACGGGGGATACGGTGCCCTCCCGCCGGAGGTGCGGGGATCGCGGCGGGGCTCGGCCGCTCGGAGCCGGGCAGCGCGCTCCTGGCGCTCCAGGATGCGGAGACCTCGGGCGTGGTTGGCCCCGGCTCGTGGCCGCGGGGCTGAGCCCTGCTGCCGATCTTCGGCTGCCTCCAGCCTTCCGGCACGGCTCTACGACCGGGGATGTGCCTCCCGCCCGGACCGGGATCCCTCGGCAGCGACTGCAGGCACAACCAGGGTTAAACTGCCACCCTTCGTGCCTGGATCGGCGCCCAGATGCTTATTCTTTGCCCCATGAGCGCCTGCTGCTGCCCAGCGTGGTCACTGCTTCCCTGCAGCACGGCTTTGGAAGAGGAGCGGTGGGCTCGGGGAGGGGGGATAAGGTGTTAAACTGCTCTATGAAATCAGGCGGCAGCCCCGCCACTGCCATTCACCCTTTGGGTGACAAGCGAGTCACTTTGCTTAGCGCCAGGTCCATGGCCAGCCCTCCCAGCAGCCTCTGGGTGCAAAGGTACCTTTCAGGACTCGCTGTCCTGAAATCCTCCCCGGACTGGAACTGCTGTTTGTCTGACAGGAGATGGACGCTTTAGAGGAGATGCACCCATTGGTAGTCAGCACAGACAGTGCTGAGCACATTTTGCAGACGCTTCCACAAAGGGGAACACGTGCCACAGCCCTGGTCTTAATTGCATGCGAAATTTTGGACTTTTAATCTTCTGCTGTAACTGGTAAATAAGTATCAACTGTTAAACTTCTCAGAGGCACCGTTCCTGACATCAAAGCACTGACCTGCTATGCTCAGGCACCAGAGGAAGTTTAGACTGGTTTGTTTCTGTAGCTGAATGCATCAAGCCCTCCCAGTCCCTTCAACTGTGCAGCCTGCTCCTTCACGTGCACAGACACCTCAAACCCAAACCTGCAGCTGCTGTTAGATAATGATCATTTCACGATAAACACAGCACTGGGACGATGGTGGAGGGACAGACACAGACCCCTCCTGTGGGGATTGCTCACAGCAGCAGGTCGAACATGCCCGGGCCAGGCAGCATCTGGAGGCAGCAGTGAGAATTCTGCAGAGGAGAAGGGATTGTTCTGCTCTTCCTCTGACCCCACAGAGCTGGTTCTCCAGCAGCGCTGGGCTCTTGGCTTGCCAGCTGCTGCGTGGGAAGGAGTGTGAGCAGATCCTGGGCACAGTTTCCAGCTGTGCCCACCCCTCCCTGGGTATAAATGTCTCTGGCCCTGGATGCCTGTAGAGGGGATGTCCTCTTGCCAGGGGAAAATGAGGTCTGGAGTGCAATCTCTGCTGCAGCATCGTTACACTCTGCTGTAGGCCCTGGCAAGGAACACGCAGACTGGCCTTAGTGTCTCTCCAGGAGGACAGGATGTTGTGGTTTTAGAGGATGGTTTTCCACAGATGCACACAGATGTGGAAAAGCACTGGGATGTTTTATTTTCCCCTCTCTATGCAACCTTCATGCTGGGGATAGAGGATTTCTAGTGAAGCCCTTAAGCCTCTCTTAAATGAGGTCATCTGGTAGATTGGCTCTGTAACACTAAAATGGCACAGGGCAGGTAGATATTTGCTTTGAAAGACAAAGCCACCAAGAATTTGTGTGAGTCCTGGAGCTGCCCCCACTGCCCAGTAGCGCTGGCAAGCAGGGATGGGTTCCCAGGATCTCACCAGAGCCCTGGCCTCGAGACATGGATGGAAACACCAGGAAACCTGACTGTTCATAGTCCAACTCCTGGGGGTGGGGTGGTGTTCTACAAGCCCTAACAGGTCTTCATCTCACCATTTCCTTCTCCTCTCATCCTAGTTCTTTGCCCAGCTGCTGGGGTTCCTGATCAGCGTGGTCAGCTCCATCTTCTGTGGCCACCTGGGGAAAGCTGAGCTGGGTGCTGTGACACTGGCAGTGTCCGTATGTATTACTCCAATTCCCCTTGGATTTAAAACTTATGAATTACGTGTCGCCAAAAAAAGAAGAAATAAACCCCTAAACCTGTAGGAATATATGTAGTAGGGCCCTGTTCTTTCTCTTGCCCTGAGCACAGGCAGGAGAGGGGAGCTGAGCAGTCAGTGCCTGTGCAGTGCAAGGCCAGCACCTGAGAGCCTCTGGCCACCTCTCTGAACCCACCAGACCTGGGCATGTAGCCAGGGGCAGCACTGTTTGATGTGCTGCTTTAGATCTTCACCCCACCAGAGGGGAGAAGAGGCTATTTAGTTAACAAGATTGTGTTGTTCTGAGAAATAGAGAAGGACTGGAAAACTTCCCGAAAACTTGTAGCAGATCTGTCTCCCCACCCAGCTGGGAGGGACAGAGTGCTGTGGGCCATGCTCCCTGTCTCTCCTCCAGGTTATCAACGTGATAGGCATCTCCGTGGGTTCTGGTTTAGCCTCAGCATGTGACACACTGATGACCCAGGTCAGTAGCAGCTCCCCCTTTCCTGTGCCTGGCGGGATTTGCTGGAGGTGTCTCGCCTCCTGTGCACTGTGATCTGGGCACGAGGGCAGGGGGATGGCAGCTTCCAGACAGAACAGGGATACAGGCACCCTGGCTGGAGCCTGCTCCCTCCCCAGGGAGCCCCCAGTCACACCTGGGTACCGAAGGATTGACAATCTGCCTGAGAGCGAGTTACACCCAACCAGCCTGGCATTCACAGCTGCAGGGCATGGGAAATGCATTTCACGGGCCTGTGGTTGCCCTGAGCATTTGCCCAGACCCTCTGGCTCCCTGGGATACCCACCTTGATCCTCTCTCCTCACTCAGACATATGGCAGCAAGAATCTGAAGCAGGTGGGCACCATCCTGCAGCGGGGCATCCTCATCCTGCTGCTGTGCTGCTTCCCTTGCTGGGCACTCTTCATCAACACCGAGAGGATCCTCCTGCTCATCCGACAGGACCCCGAGGTCTCCAGGTCAGGGGTGAGATCCAGCCCTTCTGGATCAGGCATTTGGCTGTGGGTGGGTCATGTAGTGTCGAAGTCAAGGCTCTCTGGAGCGGAGTGCAGCGCTGTTTGGCTTGGCTCTTGCTTTGCTGTATCATTAACTGGGGAAACAACTCTCTTTCCAGGTTAACTCAGGTCTACGTGATGATCTTTATTCCAGCGCTTCCTGTAAGTCTCTTCTAAAGCTGTTAGAAGCTCTGTATCCCTTAGTACCACCAGGGAAAGGAGGTAGAGCCTTTGCTGAGTGGCTCACAGGGCAGGTTTAGGGTTTGACAACCTGCCCCTTGACCTTGTGCCTTAACAGATGTGCACTGGCCAGCAGCTGCTGGACCAGCAAATGTGGGGTCTCATCTTCCTATGCAAAGGCTTTTTCTGTGGCCATGTGTCTGCCCAACACATATAACTGGTGATGGACATTGGAACCAGGGGCTCCAGGTTCTCTCATAGCTCCAAGATAAAGGCTGGAGCTGTTCCCACACTCTCGGTTCCTGGGCTCTGACTCCTCTAAGGCAGGGAGCAGTACCCCATGGGATAAGGGTCTGGAGGTTTACCCTTTCTCCCAAGCTTTCTCAAGCCGATGATGAAGCATTGAAGATTTCCCATTTGGAGACTGCTCTGTCTTCCCAGTGGGAATGGGAGGTGCCTTCTGTTACTCTTGGTTTTGGATGCTGGCAGTGCTTCAGCCAGAGCACAGGGGTGTTGCGCAGGGTGCTGGCTGGTGTACCCCAAGAAGGTGGGGGGGGCTCTGGTCTGTCACTGTTCAGTGGTCACTTGGCTGTTGAACCACAGGGTGGTGATGAACTGAATCCTGACTTTTGCAGGCGGCGTTTCTGTACCAGCTGCTGACGAGATATTTACTCAGCCAGGTACTGTGTCGTTAGCCAGCTTCTGGCCATAGAATAAAGGCATTCCCAGGAACACGGATGGAGTTGGGGATCTGAGTTCTCCCTGTTCTGGGGACAGCTAGGCTGAGGAATGTGTGATGCCAGCCCTGGCTGAACTCATGGGAATCACCTTTGGTTGGCTTCATTTCCTCATTGCTACTTCCCAACTCTGTGTGTTATGGGTTGCCCCAGCTCCTGAGCTCTGCATGTCTAAGAGAGCCCAGCCTCACCTGGAACACAAGCTGCCCTCTTGGCTTTCTCCTTGGGCATTGCTGAAGGTCTCTCTTGTGTTCACTGGATGGGGCTTGGGCTTTCTTGGGGAAGCAAATTCCAAAGTTCCTCCTTGGCTTCCAGGCAATCATTATGCCTCAGGTGTTGACCGGGATTGCAGCCAACGTCCTCAATGTGGCCATGAACGCCTTCCTGCTCTATGCTCTGGAGCTGGGCATGGTGTAAGTGTGAGCAGGGCTGCTGACAGTCTCTCCCTGGGTGCAGGCGTTTGCTCAGGGCTGGGGGAGTGTCCTGGGTGCCCACCTCTGCCACCCTCTCCCCCGTCTGCAAAGGTGAGGCCGGAGAGGTCTGTCCCATCTCTGCAGCAAGGCTTGTGGGTGGGTGTAGCTGAGGAGGTGAGGGAGGATGTCACTTGTAACCCGCCTGTCTCTCTCCCCAGGGGCTCTGCCTGGGCTAACACTGTCTCTCAGTACACCCAGGTCATCCTCCTCTTCCTTTACATGCGGTGGAAGAAGATCCATGTGAAGACCTGGGGAGGTACAGTTACAGCTTAATCCTTCAGAACAGCAGTGTCTGGCCCTGGGAATTTGGCACTGTCACCAGCACCTTACAAAGGGATTGCCATCCCCTCACAGAGGGAAGATGCTGTAGCCATGTCCTCAAGGCCTTTACTGTAGCTCCAAACTCATTCTTTTTGAATCTTCTGTCTCAGAAATGCAGCATGGCACAGCAGCAATCCTGTGAGCTGCAGGGGTGGTTTTCCTCAGAGAGTGTCCAGGAGAGCATGTGGGGAGGAGAGGGAGAACACGTGTTCATTTTGCTTCACCTCCTCGCTGCAGGTTGGAGCAGGGACTGCCTCGTGGACTGGGGCTCCTTCATCTGGCTGGCAGTGCCTGGCATGGTCATGATGTGTATTGAGTGGTGGACCTTTGAGATTGGGAGCTTCTTGGCTGGTGAGTCCAAATCCTCTTTTTGCTGTGGTTCAACAGGTCACCGTCCAGCTGTGCCTGCTCTGGTGGCTGCTGCTTGAGCCAGTCCCCAGAGCCTCCTGCCAGCAGCCTCCTCACCTACAGGGCTGGGTCTGCAGGATGCTGCAGGTGTTCCCATCTATTCCATGGGAACAGATGCCTCCTTTTCAGCCGGTGAAGGAGGTGATGAATCTTTTCCAGGGCTGCTCAGTGTGGTGGAGCTGGGTGCACAATCTATCATCTACGAGCTCGCCTGTGCCGCGTACATGGTAAGGGCTGGGGGTCTGAAACCCCAAACAACCTGAGAGAGGCCCCCAAACAGTGGCCCCGTGGATCAGTGCTGAGGTGGGAAGCAGGGGTTGGTACCAGGCAGGTGATGCTTCTCAAGCCTGCTGTGCAACTGCACATCCAGGGTGTGCTGCAAATGGAAAAACCCTTTACTGCAGCAACGCCAGTTTGTCCCAGATTCCCCACTGGGGAAGAAGGAAATTGCTGCAGGCTCTGCTGCCACTGCAGGCTCTGCTGCCACTGCAGATCTGCTGACACTCACCTCCTCCTGCCTCCTGCTCCTCAGGTGCCTCTGGGCTTCAGTGTGGCTGTGAGTGTCAGAGTGGGCAATGCCTTGGGATCGGGGGATGTGGCACAAGCCAAGACCTCCTGCATCACTGCACTGCTGTGCACAGGTCAGTCCAGGTCCTGCAGAGCTGCATAAAGGGCAGTTATCAGCAAATGGTTCCGTTTCCCTCTGATAGGGCTGGGGAGCCCCCACAGGAACACAAACCCACTTGTTTGGACCCTTTGGGCAAGGCAAGATCCTGACTCCCCTTTTCTGTTACGAGCCTGGCACAAAGGCTTTGATAATTAAAAATGCAGTTTAGTGTTCTATCCTCCCCCTCCAGAAGGTAGAGGGAGTATCTGGGGAGAGTGTGAGGAAAACAGGCTTGTCCTCTGCTGCAGTATCACTTGAGGTCAGTGAAATCCAGTGCCCACCACATGAAGCCCCTGAGGTCTGGGCCTGGGTCAGGAGCAGGATGTGCAGTCCTTGAAGCAATTTGACTGTTTCTTTTTCTTTCAGGAGTTTTTGCTGTGGTGATTGCAACGTTACTGGCAAGCCTAAGGGACGTGGTGGGATACATCTTCACCAAAGACAAGTGGGTTAACAGCTTTCTTTTAAGTATTATTGCCTTCTTGGAGGATGTTGTTTATATCCCAGAAGCTGCTGACAGATAAGAGTTCATAAACCCCTATCTGGCAAACATTCCCCAAAGGTTCCTCCCTGTTGCCTGGTGTCCCTGGACAACACAGCTGCTTCTAGCAGTGGGACACTACCAGGGTAGCAGGCTGGGATCAGGGAACTGGGATCAACCTTAGCAGCTGGCGGAGGGAAATATGTGAGAACCAGGGACCAGGCAGTGCTGCTTCCCCTGATCAGTGCATCTTCCCAACAGGGAGATCGTTAACTTGGTGTCCAAAGTGATGCTCATTTTTGGTCCATTCCACTTGTTTGATGCAACAGCAGTGAGTATTCCAGCACGTGGAGTGATTCCTCTTGGAGCTTGGGGTGCCATGGATGGTGCAAAGCTGCCTGTAGCTCACTCTTAACCTGTTAAAATGACCCAGAGAAGCAAATTCATAAACTGCTTGTGTTACCTGTAGGACCTCAGTGTCCTCTGTGCCTGTAGCT
This sequence comes from Atrichornis clamosus, assembly GCA_013400975.1. Taxonomy (NCBI): domain Eukaryota; kingdom Metazoa; phylum Chordata; class Aves; order Passeriformes; family Menuridae; genus Atrichornis; species Atrichornis clamosus. The sequence goes on from WBMZ01005140.1 coordinate 6,880, forward strand.
GCCCCTTGGCATTGCTGCAAACAGCCCAGTTTTTCCTCCTCTTTTCCCCTGGCAAGGCTGCAGCTTTTTGCTGCCTTATCAAAGCAACACAAGTGAGCAACTGGGTCTCCAGAGAAATCAGGTACTCCCAGCACACTGGCACTGCTCATACAAGTCAATGGATAGTGATTTTGGCCCGTTTCCTCCTGTCATGTCCCTGGGGGAGGGACCTGGGCAGTGTGGGAAGCTCTTTGGGACCCGCTCGGTGTCTGGGCTGTCAGCTGGGGCGAGAGGAGCCCCACACCACGTGCTCCAGGACGTGGCTTTGGTCCCTGTCGGCTTGGCAGGACAGTGCTGTGTGTTTCCCTGTTCCCAGGGCTGTGCCAGGCCCCAGAGTCACCTGGCAGTGACCCCTCTGCCCGCTCTCCCCAGGCGACCTGTGGCGGGGTGCTGCGGGGCACGGGCAGGCAGAAGCTGGGTGCCATCGCCAACGCCGTCGGGTACTACACCATCGGCTTCCCCATCGGCATCTCCCTGATGTTTGCTGCCAAGATGGGCGTGCTGGGTACGTGTGTCCCCCACCTGGCATTGCATGAGCTGCGTGGAGCAAAGGTTCAGCCCTGGAATTCATGCCCAGATCTTCCTTCGGGTCAGTGGGGCTGGATTGCACACTGGTGTATTTGGGGCAGGCGCTGTGTCCCAGGAAATCCAGGTTTATTCCCCTGTTTTCTTGAAAGTCTGTGGGCTGAAGTCCTCGGGCATTCTGGCAGTGACTGGAAAAGGCAGGTTTTCTTCAAGCCCTCCCTGAAGTAACTTCCCATTGCTGCAGGTCTGTGGGTTGGGATGATCATTTGCATCTTCGTGCAAGCCCTTTCCTTCTTGGCTTTTGTCATCCGCATGGATTGGAGGAAAGCTGCAGAGGAGGTGAGACTTGTGCTTTTCTCTAGTAACTCTTGAAAGGTGCTGGGTGAGTTCCCGTCCCTGTGCAATGCTTCAGCTCTCTGGGAGGAGGCAGAAGAGAACTGGGATCTGTCCCTCTCCTGTAGCAGAGGAGCAACTTGGTGCTGAACATGTTTGTCTTGGGAGAGTGGAGGGTTTTCAGGGCTGGGCAGGACACCTTTGCCCTGAGAAGAGCAACTCTTCCCTGTGTTTTTAGGCTCAAGTCCGAGCTGGAATGAAAGCACAAGTGGAAGACGTGAACTCCAGTGGCACAGCTGATAACAAAACATCTGCTGTGGGTATGTAACCGGGCCTGACAGCAGGGAGGGAGCCCAAATTCTTCACCCAACCCCTTTCTTTCCTTCCCAATCGTAGCAGCCATGTCTGTCCTGGAGGCTCAGATGGCTGGAAAGAGCACAGTGCCTGGTGCTGGTCCCGGGCCAGTGGCACTTCTGCACTTACTAACAGGGTACAAGATAGCTTGTCCTCACTCTGGCTGCTCCAGGGAAGAGCCTGGAATTGCCATCCCATGTCTGCCTCACTTGGGGACAGCAGCAGCATGTCCTGGAGTCCCTAGGCCTTGGGAAAGGACTCCCAGGACTGTCACTGGTGCTTATCCAGCATCAGGCTGGAAGGCCCTGCCTGGGCTTCCGCGCAGCGCTCGCCTCTGTCCCCAGACTACACCTCCCCTGACATGGACACCGTGGACACTGTGGCCCTGCCTGAGAACATCCTGGTGGGCAAGAGACAACCTGACCACGAGCTCATCGCCCAGGAGGGGCCTGTGGTGGTCCCTGTTCTTCCCCCAGTGGAGTGGAGAGCCGTGATCATCCGCTGTGTGCTGGCTGCCGCCGCTGCTGTTGCTGTGCTGCTGGTGGGGATCCTGGTCCGGCTCCTGACTGGCAGTGGCTAAAGCCAGTGACACTGGGGAACTGTGCACAGAGCAGGAGGGCACGTGGCAATGTCCCAGGAGGATGGTGCAGGGAAAGAATTCCCCCTCTGTTCCTTACAAAAAGTCCCTTGCTCGCTTTCTGGTTAAGTGATGATGTTTTATCCCACACACAGAGTTCTTAGAGGGGGCGAGGATGTGGCACCTGGGGAAAAAAGTGCTTGAGAGCTGGTTCCTCTCATGCACTGCACTGGGATATCATTCGTGAGAGGTGGGAGCGTATCCTGGGACTGACCCAGGAAGGAGGCAGGGTCCTTGGTGCTGCCGTCCTGCTCCCTGGGGGCATTTGTCCCGTCATTTGCTCCTGGCAGAGGCTCCTGCTGCCCACAGCACGTTTCCTCACACACCAGCCTGTACCACCAGCATCTTGGCGTGGCAGAGCCCACTCCCAGCCACTGCTGATTATCCTGGACCATGTCTGACTCTGCTGCTGGGCTGCTGGGTGCTGGCTGCTGGCCCTGACCCTGCTCTCCCTCTGCACAGCGGGCACAGGGCCTAAAGCAACTCTTCTTTGCACTTTTGTAAGGTGGGATTTTGATACAATAAAGTTTTCTGAGTAAATGTTAGGCTGTTTAATATGCTGTGAGCATGACCCTGGTCCTTGGCATGACTGTGCTGGGTCTGGGCCTGGCCCTGAGGTTTGGGGCTGGGTGTAGATACAGTGCTATCACTGTTCCTCTCAGGTACAAAAGCAAGATTTGTGCCCCTCCTGCACAGTTGAGGGCCATGGAAGAGGGTGATTGTGTTGCACAACCCTACAGAGCCACCTGAGAACTGCCATATGTCATAATACAAACACCCCACCCGTGCCTGCCCCTAGGCCTGAGCCCCTCTGGGCCTGTCCCGGGCTCTTACCTGCAGCTGAATGACTATGCCGTAGCACATGCTGGGCCCTTGGAGGTAAATACCACGTACAGCAGATGTGTGGCACCTCCCTGTCACCTCACAACTCTCCTGGCTTGGGGTGCTGGTGGCCTGTGGGCTGGGAATGAAAAGATGTGACATAAACGAGTGTGAAACTGCCATCATCCCCGCCACCAGTGAGAGGACGTGGCAGACTCTGCCCCGCTCACAGTCCTGGTAGGTTTGGGATGGGAGTGTAGGGAGAGGAGGAGGGTGTCTTGCTCTGCCCCACGAGTTACCCCAGCCCACCCCCGCCTGCCTCCCCGCCGGGCCAGGGACACTGTATTTGGCCTGGGGGAGCGGTGCCAGCGAAACCCGACCCGGCGGGGCTGTGCCGGGGACAGCTGGAGCCAAGGGGGCCGGCTTGTCTTGGTCACTGTGATGAGAGGGAACGAAGCGCTGCCCCGCCACTGCCGGCAGCAGCTCCCCAGACACAGATCCAACAATCCTCCATCGCTGCTGGGAGAGGAGGACGACCCTCCAGCCCCCAGGCAGAGCTGTGGTGAAGCAGGAGAGGTAGGAGAGCTCGCAGGGTCGATTTGGGATGGCTCAGCCCCTACACTGGTTCAGGACAGGCAGCAAGTGCCTTGCACGGTGCGTCCGGGCTGCTCCGCGCTGACCACCGCGCTGCCAGGACCCTCACGGGGCTCCTGTGCCCTGCCCTGACCCACTGCCCACCCTTCCCATCGCCAGCCCAGCCGCAGGGTACATGTGGTCGGATCGCCCGGCCCCGGCTGAAGTTCACCCCAGCGTGGTTACACATTGCTCACCCCGCCGGGGTTTAACAGAGCGCGGAGGAAGGGGGTTGTTCCACTCCCCTGGCAGGGCAGCATGAAGCCAGAGACCCTCCCCGAGGAGAACGGCTTCAGGGAGGGAATGGCCGCTGGCCAGGACAATCCCACGCCCGAGAGCAGCGAGAAGAAACGCCGCTGGATTCAGCGCCTGATCCCGGACAACTTCTGGGAAGATGTGAAGAAGCTGCTGGTGCTGGCGGGGCCGCTGGTAAGGACCTGGGAGGAGAGACCTCCCCCAGCATAACTACCCCTGCTCACCTCCATCCCTAACCTTCACCTCTCCTCTTCTCCGGGCTTAGATCCTGATCCAGCTGCTGATCTTCCTGATACACCTGGTCAGCTCCATATTCTGTGGCCACCTGGGCAAGGTTGAGCTGGCCTCTGTCACGCTGGCCATCGCTGTAAGCATTCCCGGGGCCGGGCACCAGCTCCCTCCCCTGCTGGGATGGGATATGGCAGTGGAAAAGGACAGAGGAGAATTCAGACTCCCACTTTTCCTTTCAGTCCTTCTCCCTGCTTGAAAGTCTTAAATGCTCACCTTCACTCTTTGTTTCTTTAACTCCCATTGGCAGGTTATAAATGTCACTGCCATCTCTGTGGGTTATGGTTTGACGTCGGCGTGTGACACCTTGATATCACAGGTGGGTAAGACGTGCTGGCTCTTGTCCTGGAGACACGGGGGTTTCCAGCATCAGCTGATGATGCGCAGGCATCACATGGCTGCTCCTGCGAGCTGGGGAAGCTTGCCCCCAGGTAACAATCCCATAGCAAGGAGATCCATGCTCCAAATCCTTCCCAGGCAATCTTCAGGGTGGTCAGGGCTTCTCCACGCTCCGCAGGGTCCCCATCCCCCCAGCACCAGCTGACTTCACTGCTGCCCTCTCACCTTGCAGACCTACGGCAGCAGGAACCTGCTGCGCGTGGGGGTGATCCTGCAGCGTGCCACCATCATCATCCTCCTCTGCTGCTTCCCTTGCTGCGCCATCCTCATCAACATCGAGCAGTTAATGCTGCTCATCCGGCAGGACCCCGAGGTCTCCAGGTCGGGTGGTCCCCTGCTCCCTGCCCGGCGTGGTGGGGCTGAGAGGAGGGTGGCCGTGGCCATGCCCCTCCCTGACCCTGCCTCTGTGTGTCCCCAGGCTGACCCAGCGCTACGTGATGGCTTTTGTCCCTGCCCTCCCGGTGAGTGCCCGTGGGCACCCCGGGTGTCCCCTGCACACGGGGAATGGCTGTCCCACTCCTACTGCTCCGCACTGGCTCCTCTCATCCGCCGATTTCCTTTGCAGGTGGTTTTTCTGTATAACCTGGAGACAAGATACCTGCAGAACCAGGTGGGTCCTGAAGTCCTCACACCCACCCTGGCTCAGGACTCCTTTCCACTGTGCATCCAGCATGGAAATGCTCACCATTCCCGGTGGCAAGGCAGTGTTTGTCCCCATCACAGGTGCCCCAAAACAGCTCTGACCCTGTAGATCACCCCATCCCACAGCCAGCTGTGTCCATCCACCTCCCTTCACACTTCCCCACATCAGGGATTCACCTTCAACACACTCATTTTTCAAGCAGCCAACATCACTGGAACTCTGGGTTTTGTCTGGGAAAGGCACTGGGGGTGGGGCTGGGGGAACTTTCACACTTCCCTCCTGAAGCCTTTGTGAAGACACCCCATCTCCTCCTCTTTCCAGATGATCATGTGGCCACTGGTGCTGAGTGGGGTCATCGGCAACGTCGTCAACGCGGCTGCAAACTACGTCTTACTCTACGTGTTCCACTGGGGCATCACGTGAGTAGCACCTGTGCCCCATGGAGAGGAAAATGTGGCACCTGGCAACAACAAGGGAACTCTGTGCTCACAGGGGCACAGCACGATGTCTTCCTCCAGCACCCTGAGGCCAGGGAGGCGTAAGCAGGATGCCAGCGACCTTTCTCACTTTCTCTGCAGGGGCTCTGCCTGGGCCAACACCATTGCTCAGTATTCTCAAACCATTTTCTTGTTCCTGTACATCATAGGCAGGAAACTCCACGTGCAGACCTGGGGAGGTAAGGGCATCTCCCCTACTCCCTCTGCTTCCTGCTTTACCCAAATGTCCATAAAAATTCTACCACTTCTATCAAGTGTTCTTGATAGAAGACGAATTCTGCTGGTCCTGCTGGTGAAATATTAACCCCAGCGCGATGTGCCCCGGGTACCACAGTGCTGCTCCAGTGGCAGCTCGTCATGCGCGAGCGCTGGCAGGGCTCCGTGCTGGGCAGTAAACATTAATTCTAGAGGAATGAAACTTCCTGCTGAGGCTTTGCAAGGTTCAGCCCCAAAGCTGAGCTCCTGCAGAGATGAGAAGCATTGCCCTGCTGGCTCTGAGAACAGGAATGGCACCTCCAGCTGCCTCAGGTGCTCTCCAGGATGTATCACATGTCCAGTCTGGTCATCCATCAGGTGATGTTTCTCCTCTCTGCAGGCTGGTCCAGCGAGTGCCTGCTGGAGTGGGACAGCTTCACCTCCCTGGCTATCCCCAGCATGCTCATGATGTGCATCGAGTGGTGGACTTATGAGATCGGGAGCTTCTTGATAGGTCAGTGGAGAGGGGCCCTGGTCGGAGGTGGCCAGGCTTGACCCAGAGGCAGCACTGACCCCTCCTGTCCTGCAGGCATGCTGAGTGTCATCGAGCTCTCCGTCCAGTCCATCATCTATGAGGTGTCCGTTGTCGCTTTCATGGTAAGGGCTGGGGTCATTACCACAGACCAGGGCTCCATGGGGACCACCCCGAGACAGGCACACCGCAAAAATCAGCTCCAGCAAATCTCCATCTTCGCCCTCTGCACTTAAGCCTGCCCCTGTTCCTGCCTATCCCTCCTAAGGAGATGCTTTAAATCAAATCCTGAACTCCATCTCCCTCTCTGCTGGGTGGTCACTCCACTGTCACTGTGGCAGCTCCCTTACCCAGACACCCACGTGAGCCCTGTGGTTGCAGATCCCCCTGGGGCTGGGCACAGCTGCCAGTGTGCAGGTGGGGAATGCCCTGGGCGCTGGTGACTTCGAGACGGCCAAGAGATCCTCCTCCACCAGCCTGATCTGCACAGGTCAGTCCATGGCATCCTGGAAAGCCTCTGCCTGGCCTCCTTGCTGTGGATCAGGGAGCGTCTGCAGTCCTCTGCCTGCCTCTCCTCCCCGTGCTCTCCCTGGCTCTCTCTCATGGCCAGGCTGGGCTCAGCCCTTCGCTGTGTTTTCAGGCGTGTTCTGCGTAATTGTGGGGGCCATTTTAGCCTCCACAAGGAATGTGCTGGGGTACATCTTCACCAAGGACAAGTGAGTGCCCCCAGCTCCCGGCCTCGATGTGCAGAGGTCACTTCCCAAAAGTGATCATGGGCTTTCCTCCATCCTCAGGGATATCATTGACTTGGTGGCATGGGTCATGCCTATCTACGTTGTCTTCCACTTGTTTGAAGCCATGACGGTAAGTTCCATGGAATGCTGCTATTTTCCATAGGGGACCTTGGTGCTGAGCAGCAGCACTGTGGGTCGGGGTCCCTCAGGCTGCAGGTGAGCACCAGTGCCCATGCCAGGACCCTGCAGAGCTGCTGGGATCATCCCTTAGAAAACATCGAGTGCATAAAAAGATGGTGACCCACAGGACTGGGCAGGGACACAGAAACAATGGGCAGAGGCAGGGAGCTGGGTCATCTCCAGACAGCAGAGCCCTGGATTCGGCTGAGGTGATGCTTCCTGACTCAGCCCCTCTCCCTCTCCTGACAGGGTGCCTGCAGTGGGGTGCTCAGAGGCATCGGGAAGCAAAAATTTGGTGCCATCCTCAATGCCGTGAGTTACTACGGTGTGGGAATGCCCCTGGCAGCTGTGCTGCTCTTCGTGGCCAAAATCGGCGTCATAGGTACTGACCCCTGGGCACTGCATCCCCAGATCCCCCACGGGTAGATGCAGCTCCACTGATGGCTCCTCATAGCCCTCATGCCTGGCTCTGCCCTCCCTCCAACCTGCGTGACACCGGGCACGCTGGGATGGCTCCTGCAACTGCTGGGAGCTTTCATACTGGGAAAAAGGCAGCCCTGCAGCAGGCACCCATGACCACCCCATCCCCGTGTCCCTGCTGACCTGGGTGACATCCCCTTTCTGGGCCTGCTGTCCCGGGATGCTGTCCCGGTCGGGTTGGCTCCAGCTGACGCCGCGTGCCCTCCCCAGGCCTGTGGCTCTCGATGCTTGTCTGTGTATTCATCCTCTGCACCTGCTTCGTCACCTACATCTCCCGCATGGACTGGAAGAAGGCAGCTGAGGAGGTAATCCAGGCCCTGACAGCAAGGCCAGGTCCTCAGTGCCTTGGCTGTGACCACAGTGGGATGAGACGGGCTCAATCCCACAGCCCGCGCAGTCCTCCAGTGCTTCCCTGACATCCCTGTGTTCAGCTCCCTCCTGCACATGCACTCAATGGCCTCAAGGTTCCCCTCTGCACCTGGTGCCGCCCCTGATAGGGGACATGAAGCTCAGGGCAGATGAGGTGACCCAGGCCACCTCAGCCCTGCAGTGCTGAGCATCACCGTGTGCCCCAACAGCTCCAGGGAGACCCCACAAGAGGCAACACAGCTTTGCTCCATGGGAATTCCCAACTAACCCAGCACATTCCCTCCCCAGGCTCAGAGCCGTGCAGGAGTGACCCAGCCACCACTGGAGGAGCCGAGCCTGGGCCCTGAATCCTCCTTGAAGGAGGTTCCCTCTGATACGGGACTGGCCCCCCAGCCCCACACCTACCTCCCTGCCCGAGCGGTGCTGGGGTCTGTCGGTACGGCAGGAGCTGCGCACGGCGGGGTGGGGGAGCTGGGCACCGCCTGCAGTGGAGGGTTTGGGTCCAGGAAGGGTCCCTAAGGATCCACATAAGCCAGGAACAAGCCCACAAAAGGGGGGATGCAGCATAGTGCTGGTGACACCCTCAGTTACTGGGAGGACAGTAATTACAGGCGTGGGCTCCTGAGGGTGACAGAGGCTGGCCGAGGGATGGCGCGTGGGCCGTTCTCACCTTGCAGACACCAGGTCCCACCTCTGGGGGAGGGACCCGATTGAGAGCTGGAAACCTCCACGCTCTGGGCTGCTCATAACGTCCTTTCAGCCCTCTGACAAAACCCTCCCCAGAAACCTCTCAATCCCCCCAAAGCCCCCAGCGACGCTGCCCCGTTCTCCTTGCAGCGGGACTGGAAGTGCAGAGCGACGTCGTGCTCACGGGCATCACCAGGACAGAGGGACTGACGTACCCGCTGGAGCTCCGGGAAGCCACGTCTGCCACCTCCATTCCGGCCACCCCCGTGGTCACCAAGGGGCTGATCGTCCGCCGTGTGCTGGCCGTGGTCGGAGCCATCTCTGTCCTCGCGCTCGGCATCGCCATAAAGCTGATAACCAGCAAAGACTGACTCGCACCAAGGACTTTGGGGACTTGTTTTTGGGGTGAAAGCCCTTCCTGAGGGACAGACGTACAAAGCACAGACCTGCCAGTGAGAAAATTCAGTACATGGGAGCCAAAGGGCCCCTGTCAGTGCTGGGCAGCGTTTGCTTAGACATTGATTGGGAACGGGCCCTGTGGCTCCTCTGGTGCCCAAAATGCTGCTCTGAGCTGCCTAACACACACTGAGCGTGTGGGTGACCCCCTCCAGCCCATGCTGCCACCACCAACTAGAGCCCAGCACAGCCCAGCTCCCACTGCTGTTCCATGACAAATGCCCAATAAAGAATAAACCCAGCTGGAGTCGGGCTGGCTCCTTGGGGTGGAGGCTGAGGGCAGGGCTGGGGCTGGAGCAGGGAACATCCAGTGCTGGGAGCTGCACGCATGGGCCTTGCTCTGCCCCAGGTGGCCTTCACAGCAAAACAAAGGTTTTATTTGGCAAGGGTCAAGGTCAGCTCTGTTACAGGTTTGGAGGTAAAAGACTATCCGTAATTCAGTTACAGAGGAGGTCACTGGCTGCTCTGCCACTGTGGCCAAGGACATCCCAGACCTGGGACTCCAGTCACAGCACTCCCCCTGTCTTTGCCCCAGCAGCCCCAAATGCAGTGCAGCAGCAGCACAACAGTCCCTGGTGCTTCTCAAGTCCTTGGGACAGCATGGCAGCAGCTCAGGTGGCCTTTGCTGTCACTTCAGGTGGCCTTTGCACACCCTGGATGGCTAAAGGTGGTTTCCCTGCAATGAGCATCACCCATTCGGTCATGAGGCCCTTCAAGGATGAGATGCTGTAGGGTCTTTGAGGCTCCTTTTCTCTGCTCTGGGGACAACCAGCCTGGACTGTCCCCTGCACTGAGACCCACATTTTGCCAGGCTTATTTGCTGTAATGAGCCAGCTTCCTACAGGGATCAGGCAGGGCATTCTGTAGATAACAGGCTCAGTAATGACTGGCTTTGTTTAGATACCCTTGTGACTTACACTCCCCTGTTCCCAAGAGTTTTTAGAGGAGCTCCTGTTTACAAAGCAGGGTGGATGCTGTTTCCTTCTGCCACTCACTGCTCAGGCATGACCCATGGCCAGGTCTGGATTGATTCCTGCTTCAGCAGGAGCTGGAGCCTTCAGCTTGGGCTGTCTCTGCTTTGGGTGCATTTTTTTGTCTTCTACCTCTTCAGTGCATTGGCTGCCTTGGAAGAAATGAAATTGCAGCCAAGAAAAGTCCAGCACTAGGACTGCAGGGAACGAGCCGCGGGTCCAAGGGCCGACTGCCCCTCACTGCTCTCGTCGAGGGGACAACACCTAGAAAGGCACAGAAACGGGGATGAGTCCTCCAGGGAGGGAGCAGAGCCCAAGGGAACAGGGTGATGGAGGTGGGGAGCAGGTGGGGCTCAGAGGACAGAGCTGGGAGGACACAAGGACAGCAGAGACCCGAAGCTCACCTTTCCCAGCATAACTTTCCCAGCTGCCAGCACGGCCAAGATGAACTGTCCCACTCTGCTCCTGTTACGCTGCCTCAGGAGCAAGAGCTTGGTCAAATGCATCATCTCCAGGCTGCCAGGTGGGTACCTCAGCTTGTTCACAGCCTCCATCCTCAGGTCCTTGATCAGGCAGGCGCGGCGGTGGGAGAAGGTCTCGAAGCTGTGCTTGCCGTGGTAGGCGCCCATCCCACTGTGACCTGAGGGACACAACCAGGCAGCTCACACCATACATTTCTGCATTTTAGTTTCCCAGGACACAGGGAAAGCTTGGTTGTGCTGCTTCTCACACCTGGAGCAGCTGCTCTGCTCCCCCAGGGCAGAGAAGCAAAGAGCAGCTTTTTCATCCAGGCAGGAAGAAGTGAGGACCTGCTCAGTGCCTTGAACTGCTGCTCGGGCTGGTTGTGTGCACCCACCCTTAAAATGTTAATGACACCAATTCTGTCCTCCCAGGGCCAGTCTTCTCCCACCAAATTCACACAGGGGTCAGGGACAGGAGGAACTGGGTTTATGATTTCAAGGAGTGGGACATGAGGAGCACATTCAGCACCCTGCCATCAGCAAGGCCCAAGGCCTCAGACTTCTGCCCACAGCGAGGTTGTCTCTGCCACATGAGACTGACAGCAGCTGTGGAAACTCAACCAGCCACTGCTCGGCCATGGGCAAATTCATCCCACACCCCAGCACAGAAGAGGCAGAGCTCACTTATGTGCCAAGGGTTTTTCCTCTCTCACTGGGAGGCCTAACAACCAAAACTCTAATAAGCCTTTTTACTAAGGAACCCACCACAGAAAATAACATTAACGGGGAAAAGTAGCTGAAGGTTCCTGAATTGCCAAAGGGGCATGACAGCACCTGTGTCAGAGGCTGCTGCTGACTGAATCCAGGTGCCTGGGCTGGAGCAGGGACTCACCCACGCCGCCGAAGGGCAGGTCTGGAACCACAGAGTGCATGATGACATCGTTGGCTGTCATGCCACCACTGGAGGTCTGTGATATCACCCGTCTGATCAGCTACCCAGAATGGGAGAGGGCACAGAACAAATCAAGGTGGAACACAACACTGTGTACCAGAGCAGGGAGTGATGCTTCCAACACCCTTTGTGGAGGGCACAGGCTGTGCCTCGTTCCATGAGAGAGGCCAGTTTACATCACTGAAGCACAGGATCTGCCCAGCTGGAACAGCCACGGAATGAAAAGGCTTCATGTGAGCCCGGGGTGCTCCTCAGCCCTCCCACCCAAACCGCCTGGGCTGTCGTGCCAGGGCAAAGCCCTGACCTGAATTCCTGAACTGTCTCACCAGAGCCTTGGAGCGGGGGCAGGAGACACACCAGGAAGCAGCACCCACCTGCATGGGCAGAGGTGTGCAAACCCAGAGCCCTTCAGCAGGAGACTGGGAACCTCAAGCAGCTCTGGGGACTCTCATGGCCCCCAAATGCTGCAATTCACACAGAAAAGGAACCTGCACGGACCCTGCAGGAAGCTGGGACCAGCATCCAACAGCACAGAGACACCTCCACAGGGGAGCACAGCCCCGACCCACCTGCTTGTTGTTGGAGA
>WBMZ01005141.1:0-32067 GCA_013400975.1 Atrichornis clamosus
ACAACAATAAAAATTATGCAATATAAATACATACATAATGCGCATATAACAGATATATGAACACAAATACTTTTATTTTATTGAGATATAGACAACTACATGAATACAGGCCTGGGTCTGCAACTAACCAATATCAGATAACACTATTTCCTCTTCAACAAAATTATTTGAATTCTTGTCTAAATCTGAGGTTTTAAAGCTGCCTGTGTCAGCCCTTAGGTATAAATCTAGTTAGAGAAACCCACACAGAAAACCTGAAAAAAAGAAAAAAAAAGAAAAAAAAAGAAAAAAAACCAAAAAGGAACCCCCCCAAAAACTATAAACTTAAGAAAAAAAAAAATTTCGCACTCTACACATGCCCAAATCAGAAAATTCAGATATGATGTTTTACCAAAATTTCCAACCATGCCTTAGTGGAATGTGAGGCATTATCTTGACCTTAATTTTTAAAATGTAATTCACAGTTGTATAACTATGAGGAAAAAGCTTTTAAATCTACAACAAATTGAACTACAACTTAGGATTTTCCTTTTCTCTTTTCTTTCGATAAAGGTAGTTGTTGCAGCCTAAATCTTGCTATGAGCAAAAGGGAACACTTTTTTGCACAAACCAAAGAATTTACTGTAGATTAGCAGTCTACTCAAACCACAGTGAATAATTTTTGTTAGTCCAGCTGTGATGATATGAGCACTTCTAGTCAAATTGTTACAGAAAAGCCTCACTATTGATACATCTATATGCATAAATATATATATATATATATATATATGTGAGCTTCCTATATATGTGAGATCCTTTTCTCTAGTGTTATTTACACTCTCCACCCACCCTGTGCAACAGTTTGTGTGAGCTTCAGGAAGAAAGGAATAAAAAGTGGGTCACAGTATGTGACTGGCAGTATCTTCAGTGGGTGGAATATGATGGTTGTGTGGTTTCTGCCTCTTTGGTGGGTCACTTGACATTGTTTTTATACATTTTCTGACAGTTGCTTCCTTGCTTTTGCCTCACTATTTCCCAGTTCCATGTGTCCTCTTTCTTACCCATAAAGTTGGGTTTACCTGACTCAAAGGATGAGGTCTTTCCTTTGTGAAAAATGATTGACCACCACAACCTGTGATCATGCTCTGGGATTTCTGATGTCATCTGACAGTCCTACTCTCCTATACTATATAATAATCCTACCATCAAAAACAATTCACTTAATCCATAATAGCTGCTTGGTTTTACTCTCTATTAATTAGCCATAGGTGTTATGCCACACAGTGGCACAGAGATAAATTAAAGCTAAAAGAAATTTGGCCACAGTCACCTCGTAACTTGAAAACTGCAACCTCAGCTAAAATAAGTTAAATTCACCTCAAGCCAGTACAAGACCAGACAAGTCTGAAGTCCCTGTACTCTCAAAGCTGTCAGCTTTTAATAGCAGCGTTATAATTTAAAAGTCATATTTGTTCAGCTATGCAGTCTTTGGTCTTCTTTAGACGTGTAAATCATTGCAGTTAATAAGATGATTTAATGAGAATTAGTTGTAGAAGAAATACCTGCATTGGTCAAGCTATGTCTGAAGTAAAAATTGCTTTATTAAGGAGTTTAAAGGTTATTAATAGTTGATTGTTCATTAAAATTTGCTATTTACATATATTTATTAATATTATGGCTTGATTCCTGCCTAGTCATCTTAAATGTGATTTATCCATATTGCACAAGTTAGACATATATAAATTTGGAGAACACAGGACTGTACTACAGTTATGCAACACATGGAAAGCAAGAAAAATGTTAAATTATGAAGGGATAACATTTACAATTACTTATCCTAGTATATTCCCAATGTATAAGCCTACATTTCTGTGTATGAGCAGTATGGAAAACAGAAGGAATTTATCTGATATAATAAGAACGTTGTTGAAGTTACTTTTTCAGTATAAAACAGATGTTTCTTACTCCTCTCTATTCAATGTAAAGAAAAATATAATTTTCAGGAGACAATTAGCTCAGTACTAAAGTGAGTGTTAAAGGCAGATGAGATGAACAACCACCTCATGGTTTCTGCTTCTGTGTGGCAACAGCCATCCATAAACAGAATTCATCCACCCTCTATTGACAGCACTGGAAAGTAATCCTTAAACAAATATCATAGTTAAGGTCACAAAACAGGTTTTGCTGTTTCCCACATCTATGCAAGAATTGTATTCTGTGAAATATCCTCCATAACACTGACCTAGGAAAGAAGGCACTGTAGGCTAGTTGGTGGAGAGAATATTTTGGAAGACTTGCCCGCATCTTTGCAGGTAAACTCAATGCAACCAGCTCAACTTACTCAATATGACCAAACTGCTTGAATGATGTGTTTGGTGATGTTTCTAATCCAGAAAATACATGTTGACTATTCAAATACTTCCTTGTCAATTTTTGCACACCTCTCAAATCTGAACATTTCAGACTATCTAAGTTATTTTCTTTTAATCATAACTCCTTGGACAAAGTTGTTAGAGTCCACTCACTTTCAGACTCTTTGCAAAGCAAATGCATGGGAGTTGCTTCATTATTTTACCATTTCTTTTCCTAACTTCACATTTTAGCACAGTCCTATGTGTTTTAGTAGATTCCTATCCTACATATTTTCACAGAATTGCAGGGTGACAGAATCACACACTGGTTGATATCGTCTAGGTACTTCTCCACTGTCCTATCACTATATTTCCATGCAAAGGATTAGTCTACTGTGTTCTCACATGGCAAAAAATGAGGGATAATAATTGCGTTTCACCTTTGAGGTAAACTCAGACTACATAGGCACATTTAGACTACATGAATACAGGATTGATTATAGGGCAATTTGGCCTCATTTTTTTCACCTTCTTTTGCTGTCTTCGCTCCTGCCTAAAACTTGCAATGACTACTGTAGTTATTAGCTGGTTTTGATTAATATAAGAATAAAAGATAGACCTTTTAATAAACCTGAAGGACTTTTCTCATCCCATTTTTCTGATGGGGTCAAATTTTCCAGCTGACACTTATCTGCACTTCCATCATCTTCATCCTTAGTTCTCTGTTAATGCCAGTGAGCACAATTCCAACTCAGGAACTCTTGCTTCCTCTGAGCACATGGATTGTTTCCTCTGCAAGGTGCCAATACTACCTTTGGATGTGAAAGTCTTCACTTTGTATCCCAACTCAGCTTCAGTGAATTTTGTTAAGAAAATAATTTTTAAGTGACCTTTTCTTCTTCTTTAGGAGGTAGGCTGAAATAAAGAGCTATTAAATCAGCTCCAATTTAGATTGTGAGCTCTGCCAAGCTTTGTCTAAAGCATAGAAGGAAGGAGAGGCAAAGAGGAAGGTTTTTTGCCCTGCTGGGCTGATTTTCTCAAGGTTTAAATACTTCAGTTTAAAAGCAATAAAAATTCAACTATATGTTCAAAATTATAGAATTTTTTTCCAGTATCTCCTTCTGTGATTAATTACTATAATGGTGTAGAAATAGCTGTTATTGCAGAACCATCTTATGTTCCAAAGCTTATAGATCCCTTCTCACTGTGAGAATGAACTCATAAAAATACAACCATTTTCTAAAAAGTGAGGAAGGAGGGAAAATCAAGGTGGCTATTTTTATCTGCTACAGGGAGGTGTGATTATGTGAGCCGACTCATTGCTACCTGAAGGGAGTCAGATCAAAATTAAGACTTTCTACTAAAGCACACAATTAAAGTTCATTGCAAGTGTTGTAGGCAAGCTGGCATTCACTGAACAAAGTATGTGCTACAAACAGATGCACCACTGGAAACAGAAACATAGAATTTCTTGCCTAGGACTATTCTGCTTTATTAAATCTGACAACTTCCACTTGAGCTCAGTGTCCTGATCTAAGAGAGAGTTTCTCGTTTGCTTTAAGCACTTGCCACATAATGTGCTAGTTGGAAGAAAATTGACTTGTAATTTTACTCACTGTCTAAAAAAAAAAAAAAGGCATTTCTTAAAAATCCCACACTATTTTTGATGCTGACAAATTTAAAAAAAAACCCCTTTTTAATCTTGTTTCATTGCTTTCTACAGTTGTGGAGCGAATAATATTGAAAACTGGGTTTCAAAGCTTCTCTTTATGAGTAGAAGTAAAATAAAACATTTCAAAATGTCCTACAGTGGGAGAAAATACTCAAGTTCAAATTCTCCCAGTCAATAGTTAGCTCTGCAGTCTTAAAGGCTGTAGAGTAAGTAATTTGGGTTAATACAAAATGAAATTTTCTTTAGATATCTGGTTGTATTGTATGGCATCAAACAGAGACATAATAAAACATACTCTACATCTTTGCTTTCATAGCATAATTAACTTTGCATGTCATTTACTTCAAATAAAGTTATGTCTGCTTTCTCAATTCATACACAAACACCTATTGCTGCTAATTGGAATCATGCATAAGAACAGAAAAAAACACTATCCCTCCATTGTTAACATTTTTAATGAAAGGGAATGCAAGGAAACCTGAAACTAAGGATTGAAAGAAATATCCAAAGTGGTTATTTTTAAGTGCATGAGATTCACAGGACAGTTTAGAGGGAAGTAAGTAGTAGACACACCCACTTAACCCATATGTTTGGTTGGGAATTCAAAACAAACTTTGCTGAACATATAATAGTGGAACAAGTTAATAATTAATTATTTGGACACACACTGCACAAATGTATGGTGAAAACCTGTCCCTGTCTGGAAGGGTGTGTAATCCAAACAGAGAGGAGAGGAGAAGCCACTTTCAGGAACACCTTAGTGGAAAACCAAGAAATGATTCAGATTGGGACTGTAAGACCAAAGACTTATCCATTTTAACATGCTATATTTCCAGTGAATTTTCAGTCTCTTATTTATTCAAGTGTCACATAAATCAGAAGGAAGAAAGAAATGCTCCTTCAATAATGTTGCTAAACTCTTTTCTCCCCAAAAACTACAAAAATTATATCATATATAATTATTCATTGAGAACTAAGAATGATTAGCATCTCAGCTTCTTCTGAAATATAAGTCCTATCATACAAGAGGCCCATGGAAGAATATTTTAAGGAAGCATAACCAGCTCTTAATATTTCACTTTTATATTGATTGCTGGAATTAACAATAAACCCTCATATTCATTTTTTCAATTTGATTTGGCCCTTAGGTTTCTAATTAAAACAGAAACTGTTCCTCTTTTCCTTTCAGTGTTTTTGGGCTAGGATTTATTCCATTCCCACTTATGTCTGATGTCAGTGACTGGTTCATGTAGGTTGAGCCCTGTCATTCACTCAGAACCTGCTGTCCCACAGTCAGAAGGTTTTCTTTCTCTGGACACATCTTCAAGTCCATTGCTGGATTTCATGAAGATCCTTCTCTACAGGGGGCCTGTTTGGCCAAGGTTGACATGATGAGTGAAAGAACATGGAAGGAGCAAGACAGAATATTCAGATTTCAGTGTACCGAATGACTGGACTTTTGGGTTTCGTAATATTTTTTTCTGTTATCCATGTGGGAAGGGTGGGGCATTTCCCCTTCCTTAGCTACCACTTAACCTCTCCTAAGAGGTCATATAGCAAAGCAAGGTGATCTGGACCTTAGTCTGCCTCTGAACAGGCACAGTGAGACTTTTAATTGTAAATGAGCTCAACTAGCCAGCAAGTTATCTTATTTCAATTATTACTTTATCCTATTTGCACCAGAGTATTTCCTAGAAAAGTTGCATCTGAATTACATTCAGTTACAGAGGGCATTTCTAGGTAGAAAAGACAGAAGTAGGGAGAAGATGGAGGAGGCAACACCTGAGAAAGGCATAAAGGCAAACCAAAGCAAGTAGTGAACCATAATCTAGAAGAATCTCTTTTTCTGGCTTTTTGGTCTTTCTGTTTTCTTCTGTGCCTCAGTGTCCTCTTATTGCTGATGAATGCAATTCTTCAGGCCTGGCATTCCTTTTTTTCTCTTTGAAAGGATAGCTGTCATAGTTTAAAGTCATGTTATCAGCTATCACAAGCCCATTCATTTACTTAGATACAGTCAACGATATTTCAGGAGGAATCTTTCTCATCCCTTTATGTTTGCTCTCTGCATGTCAAAAATAATACTTTTTTTGGATACCACACCTCAATACTGCAATAATTTCTCACTCTTTCTACCCTTTTATTTTGTCTTCACTTTCTCTTGGCCACCTGCCAAACATTCCTGTAGTCGTGTCCCTATAACTGAATAAACCCCAAAACATTAAGTGTAACTTCCTGCAAGTAAAAAAGTAGTTTCTGATTGATTGCAAGTTCAGGACAAGACAGGTGAAATTCCAGAGAGAGGTCTTAAGCTCCTGTATTGACTCTGACTTGCTTTTAGTCAACTATGTGCAGTCTTTGACAGATCAAACAGACTGCAATACCTCAGGTGTACTGGCTGTTTTTCTTAGGTCTATCCTCTAGATCTGATGACAACTTTTGAACACTTTACTTTCTTTAAGTTTAATAGCAATATCACTGAGATTGGAAGAGCATCGAAACTGCTTTTGATAAGAAGAAAAGTGAACTGAATAGAAAAAGCAAGGGACTTTAAAAAGGAATTTGGCGAGCTCAATATTTAGTTTCATTTATTTCATGGAAACTTAGAAATAAAGTTAATATTTTGCAAAATTCTTAGGAATGTATTGTCTATCAAAACATTAAATTCTAACATTTGATTTCTTTAAAGTAATGACAGAAAGGGACATATATGAAAAAAAATAAAAGCCAAAGCATGACCACTTCAGAAAAAGAAATTAGCATGTAAAATTTTGTTATTCTCAGAATATTTTTTTTCCTCTTGCTTTCATTCAAAACAAATGTCAAAGTAATTAACACAGATCTCCTCAGCCTACTTGGCAGAGGATGGGGAATGCATGTTGACTCACATTTCCCATTGTAATTTTGGTCTACTCTCAATAGTACTACTACTACTTCTGGTAGTACTGCTGGGCCTGAGTCTGTCCCACTTCAGTGGCATAGGCACCCCCAATCAATACATCATCAACGTATTGATACACCTTGGTGTCCCCATCTGGGGTAATCTGCTCCAGCTCAAGGGTTGGAGCATGATGGGCTGCAGTCGGTGAGCGCCAGTATCTTTGTGGGAGACCAGTAAAAGTGTTTGTATCCCTTCCCACCTGAAAGCAAAATGCTCCTGATCTCCCTCTAAGGGGGACCATGAAAAACATGTCCTTAACATCAATTGTAGCCAGTACAAGGTGTGTTTGTTCCCAGATGAGGAAATCAGCTCAGCTATATTAGGTACAGCAGCAGTCAAGGGACTGGTGTTGGCATTTAATCGACGATAACCCACAGTTAAGCGTCACCTCCTGTTTGATTTGTGAACGGGCCACACCGGTGAGTTAAACAGAGACTGTGTTTGGACAACAATTCCCTCTTCTTTTAACTCTTGAATGACCTCTGCAATTCTGTCCCTTGCCCCCAGTGGCAAGGGGTAAGTATTCACATTCACCGCCTTAGATGGTGGTAACACAGGAGCAGTCTTTAAAAGCCTTACTGAGGACACAGGAGAACCAAATTTCCACTAATTTCCCTTAGAATCCATCCAGGCTTTTCCCTTTAGAAGGTCCAATCCCATAATATTTGAATGGTAAGAGCCCAATATCATCATGGTCTCAGTGGGGTAATTATCACCAGGCAGCCAACATTTTACTCGATGCATCTGCTGTGGCTATAGTACCCAAGTACATCACCAACATATATTTGCTTTTTATCAGGTACTACCACACATCTTTCTGCAGTTTTCTTATTCAGAGCAGATATCTGGGCCCCTGTGTCTACTAAAAAATGTGGCTGGGGATCACAAAGGACCAAGAGCAAAAGTTACCAACATATCTCAATTTTTGTTTTCAGTGAATTTTTTAATACAGTTCCATTTGCCGTCCCCCTGCTCATTTACTGGGGATAGTGTCGGGAGTTTCCCAACATCTC
The DNA here is from genome assembly GCA_013400975.1 of Atrichornis clamosus. Lineage (NCBI taxonomy): Eukaryota > Metazoa > Chordata > Aves > Passeriformes > Menuridae > Atrichornis > Atrichornis clamosus. The sequence continues at coordinate 7,954 of WBMZ01005141.1, forward strand.
AGCACAAGCTGTATTTGGCTCTGCTAACGGGGCTGTAGGGACCACTGACTTGTAAGGCATTGGAGCAGGGTGACTTTCCTTGTGGGGTCCTTACCCCTTGGCCTCCACAACTTTACCAGCATTTGTAATTTCTGGGTAGGCTGTCCATCCATCAGTTCCCAAGGGACACCCTTTTCCAATCCCTCCCTCCATAGCTGGATTCTCAGGGATTGATTTCTTGATCCCTCTTTTTCAACTGAGAAGACTTTCCCCTCTGGATAGCAGCCTGACTTCTCACTTCATTGCCAATAAATCCTACCTGTGCACCATCAAGTTACCAACTCCTCTGTTATTTCCCCCCACATAAGGCCAGGTCCTACCTCCGGTCCCCCTGCACAATGGGCTCTAAGCCGAGCTTGCAGTTGGGTGGCATAAAGCTCTAACGAGTCGGGCAAGCCTTTTATGAGAGAATTCATCCTATCTGGGTTAACAATCAACATGGTGGATGCTGACGGGGTACAAGCGTCCTCTTGAGGCAATTGGAGGAAAGCAGCCTTTTGCACACTCTCAGTGAGTTTACCTAACGTTGCAGTGGGGATAGAGATGGGTTCTCCCCTTTCCAACAGGTCCCAGCCTCCTGACCAATACGCTGCCCTTTGAGTCAGAGATCAAGGCTCTCTACCACCATTCATTGTTAAAAATGTACCAGGGCCCCCAAAACCACAGACTTCCTCCTCTGAAAGGCTGATCCTATCCCTGCCTGTGAGTGGAACTCTCCATACACACTCACTTTTGGCTTCTCATGCATATTTACTGTATTTCTCTTGCAGTTTTGCCAGCTCAGTGGCACTATAAGGCACTACAGGGTTTGTCCTTACCTAGACAAACTCCTGTGATTGTAGGGAGGTGACATCAGGATTACAGAGATCCTCCTCCTTAGTAAGGCTAGAAAACCCCACCTAGCTCTCCAGGTCCCTGCCCATGTAGGCAATCTGGAATTTTAATTGTCTCTCTGTTTTGAAAGCCTCACTTAACCAGTTTCTCTGATTCTCAGTCATGCTCCTTTTGACACTCAGTAGCTCCTCAAATCTCTGCTGGTGGGGTATTCCACCTTCAGGCAAGTTTCCAAGGTTTTACTTAGCTCAGTCATTAAGGCAATCACCTCTCTATCCTGGTGCTTATCAATGTGCTTATCTATTTGAGCCACCATCAGAGACACCCCCACCACTGCATAAACCAAAGCTTTCCCTTTACCAGGTTGTTGTATTATTTCCTTCTGCCAAATCCTTGATTTTCTCTGCAACCAACTGTGGGTTGTGCCAGTTACTCTCAGCCCAAACTTCTCTGCTTGGGCCTGGGCAAGCTTTATAAGCTTTCAACAATTCCTTTAGTGGAGAGCAATCCAGGTCTGCCATGACCTTATTGCCGGAGAACACCAATTTTAACTGAAAACCCTCTCTCCTTTCTACAACTAGCAGTTATTTCCTCACAAATACCTCTTTGCCAACCTCAGCATCCTGCCAGCTACACCAATTTAAATGTCATACCCCAGGCACTCAATGTATGGGCTAAACCAAGGTTCTTCTGCTCTGGGTAGAAGCAAAGGATAAATACCGACCAGATATTCTCAAGAGGTAAAAATCCCAGAAAAGTTTCCTGGCAAACTATAGAAAATTAAGGAACTTTGGCAAATGATTTAGTACAACATAAAACACCTATCACACCCTAGACTTAGCCCATTAAACATAGAAACCTTTAAACCCATTCAATGCTACCTTCTGTGAAAAGAGAGTTAGAAGAAGAAAGGGAGAAAAACAGTAAGACAGGAAAGATACAGAAAAACAGACATATAGCTACCAATTCCTGGATACCAGTGTTGTAACAGATAGAAGACTCCAAGATGAAGGTAGGGTTAAAGAACAATGTGCTTGCCTCCTGGCCTTCTGGTCAGCCTTCTTAAACCCTTGGGCCATCCTTGGGCCTTCCTCCCCGATGGGAATTCCAGTCACTCGGCTACTCAGGGGCTGGGTTAGGCAACAACGGGGTCTGCCTCCAGTGTGCTGTGATTGAGAGACACTGTGGGGCTGGGGGATGTGGGGGCCAGGGCACTACCTCCCCACAGCAAAGCCTGGCCCACCCCCTACCACGCCTTCCAAGCATCCCAAGATGTCTCAAGACAGATTACTCTTTCCAGCCTCTGACACACTGCTACTTCTACTGCTACTACTACTGCTACTGCTAATTGTACATATTTTGGCTGACCTTTTCTTGCATGTTTACTGAGAAAGTTTACTCTGTTTAATAATGCTTGAAAGATAATGTGACTTTTGCAGAATATACTAACAAACCTGGCTTCAAAAGCAGATGAAAGAAAGGCTTACAAAGACTTCCCAGCCTACTTCAGTTTAGTCCTGGGATAAAACAAACAGAACATATAATCCAACTGTGAGCACCCAGAGAATAATATTGTGATACTGATTTTTAAAAAAGTTAATTTAAAAAATCATGTGAAGTGATCTCAGTTTTCTCTTGCAACATGAAAATTAGCTTAATGGGTTGCCAAAGAGCAGACTGCAAAAGCTTTAACTTAGACACTTGTATTGTATGCAATGACATTCCTATAAATGGGTCAGAGAGGGTTCAAATACAACAATAATAGCATAAAACTGATAGAAACAGCACCCTGAACCCCCAAATTTACACCATTATTTCCAATCTTTCATTTGTCAAACTAGTTTGATAAATAAAGTTACAAAAAGCCTGTCGTAGGTCTAGAGGTGCTATTTAACATTTTCATTAATGATTTAAATGATAGAATGCAAATTACAGTGAGTTCATTACATTTGTAGACACAGTAAAATTGAATAGATTGTACACATATTGGAACGTGGAAGGACCTTCAGCCCAGCACGTTGTTACAGAGAAGGTAATGGAGAGAAATATTTGCACAGAAAAGTGCATTGACTTTGGGTGAATGGGGAAAGAGAAGACAATTATTTGGATCAGAACCTGAATCCAGCTGTGGATTTTGTTTTGTCAGATATTTAATGTTTTTTTCCAACTGTGAATGAAATCTGAGGTGTTTTGAAAGCTGGGTTTGGGTCTGAATTTTGTAGTTTAAGTCCTTTATCTACTTTAAAGGGATATGCTGTGACATAGAGAAGTGGGAACTAGCTCCTTGACATTGTGAAATGGAGAACACAAGTGTTTAGAAATCAAATTTAAAACACATGATTAAAAATATATCTTTGTCACTAGAAAGCTTAAGAGAGATAAGATCACAGACTATGCACGATATTATGTTCACTTAATCAGAGTAGCGCTAAAGAGTTTAACATGAGGATGTCTCACTGTGGGAGGAAACATTGGCTCTACAATACTTCCTAGAAACTGTCTGTCATTGTTGTGGGTATTCAGCACTGAAATAATGACTTTTAAGGTAAGATTTGGAATAGTTCCTTCTGAAACCACTCATTTCACAAGAAAGGGGACAGACTGGAGCAGTCTTGACACAGTGAAAATTTAATTTATGGTGTCTATTGAAAACAGCAGTAAAACTACCTAGCATTCAGATCACCTCATGACGTATCACAGTGTGTCATATTGTCATGTGTCACACTTCTTTTTAAAATAATTTTGCAACATATTAATTTTTTATGATGACCTGAGTTTATGTACATCTTGATTTTTCATAAAATGCTGTGCCACCTAACAAAAATCATGTATATCTCCACGAAGTTGCATGAAGCTTACAATATAGCAAAAAGTTACAGAGAAATACTGCAGTGTCAGTCTCTGTCATTGCAACTTTCAGACTGTTTCTTCAACATCTATCTGCAAGTTCAAAGGATTTTGAAACCTCAGAGGGAAAATTAGTTTGAAGTAACAGACATTCCCTTGGATTTTTTTGTTTACAATCTTTAGAAGCCAGATAATATTTCAAGGTTTCACCTAAAACCATAAAAGTTTCCTTCATACATGAATTAAATTTCAAGGGCACCATGTGCTTATGTCCCTTATGTAGTACAGCATATGTTGTTCTCTCAGACATACAATAAACAAAACAAAACCCACAACAGAGAGCAAAGTTTGATATGTCTTTGCATATAGCTCATTATTTAATTCTCCTTTCCAACTAATTAATTGAAATGTAATTAAAATTTTTAAAGTTACAATAAAAGTGGGTAGAGTTTTGGAATGTCCTTCATATCCTTCATATAAAATGGCACTGTGAATATTATAAATTTAATCTGCATTGCACATTTAAGAACTTTATTTTGGATACATAAAACCCCATTATGAAGCAGAGGTAGGGAAAACAATATGAGTAAACCAGACGTCCTTCCATACTTTTAACATAAGAAAAGGGAACAAGCAACAATGTTGGGAGCTTATTCTATAAAGTTGACAACAATTCTTGTTGTATAGCAAATACTAAAGGAATTTGGTTAATGTGAGGCCTGATATTTTGAGTTTGAAGATACTGAGTAGTAATTAGTGAAGTACAACCCCTATGGCTGTGATTATTCCATTAAATGGATACCTTGTGCTAATTTCTTGCAGCATTTGGTACTGGTACAGAACAGATAACCTGATAATGTTCACTTTGAAAATATTTGTGATACTTAGGTATCAATTGTGATGCTGCACAACTCTTCAATCAAAGGGTTGCAAATACCAGTAACAATGTTTGCAACAAGAAAGTTTACCAGGCATGAGTTTACATACACAAATTCTGGTAGTGTTTGCTAAAATGTTGGTGATTTATCCTAAACAGTACTAGAAATATTGTAATAACAGAAAAGGTTTTAAGATCATTGTATATTTAAAACTTCAAAGATGAAGTATCAGGAAGATGTGATTTTGTCACTACATCCTCCTAATTCTAGACCACTTGTATTTCAACTTCTTTCCACATAAATCAAAGAAATTCCCAGGGGCTCTAACTTGTAACAATCAGTCTAGGGGAAAGGATGGCAGTATTCTTCCCTGGAGGAGTATCTAGTGTGGATGAACCTTAAAAATATCGCAGTCAATCATTGCTGTTCTCATCTGACAAAGAATGTTGTTTTGCAATGTCTCCTGAGAGATGCAAATAAAAGATTTTGGCAGAAAATGTTGTTTCCAGAAGTGTGGGTGTTCCTCAGAGTGCAAAGTTAATATAATTGATTATCACAGCAACAGAGTCACTTTTTCTATCCACCTTCTCCCACATCCAAAGCATCATTTTTAGTAGACATGCCAAACACTACCAATGTGCAGGAACCAAATTTGCCCACAAAAGAATAGGGATAATTAAGTGTAAGAGAGTCCCTGCCCTGCAAAAAGTAGGCTATATGCGTGGGTGGGTCACTGCTAATTTGGGCAGCTTTAAGACAAACACAATATGTATGTTTGTGCTTAAAGTGTCATAGAGTTCAGAACAGCATATTGTGGTGTGACATGTGCATCCAGATGTGAACATTAAAAATAGACTGAACCCTTTTTTTCATTTTTTTCCTTGAAAAGTTGATGTTCTGAAAGCTATGATTAAAGAGATACAGTTGTCAGAAGCAAGAAGTTATAATAATAATAATGCCAAGGAGAAAGAGCAGTTTAGAAAATTTACAAAGAAAAGCCAACTCTGCAAAATAGCTTTTCTTGTGTTTAGCAAAATGGAGTGTGGTATACAAATTTTGAGACAGTAAAATTTTATTTGTACTATAATTGCAGTAGAAAGAGTACTAAAATACAGGGTACCCCACCATTTTGGACTGACAGGCATAAACATGTTGCCCAATCATTATTTTTGTATACTACTTTTACTACTAATTTGCTATTTTAAGATTCTCTTTTGTTTATTCTTAACACAGAGGCTGGGCTGTAGTTAGAAAATTTGTGTCATCACCTATGGTTAGTCACCTTTATTAGTTGGATGTGCTGACTGAAAAGTATCTCAACAAGAAATAGGTCTGGAAAACTGGAGTTTAATGGGATTAGCTGGGATGACTGGCCAAGTGTCACTCGCATTGCATGAATTTTACCCAGAGCAACTGACCAAGCTGGGCTGTGAATGGTGCAGATGCAGAGGGGAGGTGTGTGCACGTGCAGGCACACCCACAGTTGTGTTGTTTGGCAGCCCTGCGTAACTGTCTCTCTTCATCAACCATTCAGTTCCTCCCATTACATGCATTAATGAATCCTGTGTCTCCTCCTGTCTGTCTGGACTATATTTCTACATCTCATAAAGTGGTTTTTCATTTTAATAGTAACTTATGAATCATTACTACAACACAAAACAAATGCAAAGCATTTCTCTCATCCATGCCTAGCAAAAAAAACCTCAACAAGGTGTTTAGACTGTCTGTAACAAACTTAGGACATAACCAGTGAAATCAGTGTTCATTTTCATGGTGGCATTTCCCCCTCTCCCTGTCCCTCCATAGATGTAAGTATTGGTGTCAAAGGAGTCTGACTCTATTCTGAGCCTCCAGGGTAGAACATAAGCAGGGCTAACAACACCTTAAGTTTTAGTCCTTTAGGCTGGAGTATGTTGGAAGTGATGCTGCATTCTGAATGTTAATGAAAAATTAGATTTCCTTGAGTTTCTTGCCATGCTTATAAATTTTTCACCTAACATTTATGCCAACAGCAGTCTGAGTTGTTTGTTTTTTTCTTTTTTCACTAAAAAGTGTGCTGTCTAAGTTATGGAAACAAATTGCTACACTTTGATCTGTCTAAGATAAAAATATGATTGCATTAGGAAAGGAATTTAAATATTATCTCTATATACAGGGACTGAAAGCCATAGGAAGATAAGAAGGAGACATGATGACTTACTGGATGCTGCTTGGAATACATTCCGGCAAAGGTGATAGAGAATTGAGACCTTTGTTGGTATCTGAGTTGAATAAAGAGACTATCTCAGGCAATTTGCAAAAATGAAAAACATCTAAATTGGGACTATGATGTTTTGGAAAGCTTGAAAATATTACTTTTTGCATTGCAATAAAATATCAATATTTTCTTACAGTGAGGAAGAGATTTCTGTATGGTTGCTTCACTAGATAACCTGCAAAAGTGCATGATTGTAAAAAAAAATTAATTTTTTTCAGTGGACTCTAAAGTCAGATGCTTAATATACTAAGTACAATGTGAATGCTGACTCTTTCTGATTAATTATGTATTCTCTCTGAAACTAGTGAGTTAATGTTACTCCAAATTACACCAGGAATGTATGTGGTCCTGACAGACGTGAAAACTCTGCTGGAGTTAGTGTAAGGCCACTTTGGATATCAGCAGGGACTGTTTATGTTTGGACAACAGTAGGCTCGCATGTATGATTTTCACCAGTTTCAAGAGCTAAGAGTCTGAATGATTTTTTGTCATTTTGATCACAAAGAATATAGACAGATCTATTAACACTCTCAGATGTGGAGATGGCTGACTTCTTCAGCTTAACAATCAGGTTTTTTGAGTTAGAAGGTAAAATTTCATTTCACCTGAAATAAAGTGCAAAGGATTTCTCAGCAGCATTCGTTCTTAAACATTAGTTAAAATGTGGGGGTGAAGGTCTTTAGCCTGCAATATGCAGTAGGTCAGACATGCTACTAAAGGTTACCTTCCTACTGGAAAATCTGTGGACTAAAAATGGGACTTAAAGTGTACCAAACTTCTGCAAACAGATCTGGGCTCTTCATAGGTAGTGAAAAATTTTCACAGCTTCCATACATACCAGGCATGGCTCAGTTGCTTGAATACTGTTACATGTGAATATATTACAATAGTCATATCTGAAATTTCTTCCACCCAAAGCTCTAGAGTAATATCATAAATATACAACATTGTAAACCAGAAGTAAATAACTAGTATTAATATCCTTCCTAAATAGAACAACTTTGTGTGGATTCTTTTTCAGGGTTTCTGGTGAGATCTTTTTGAGATTGGGTAAATAAAACTCCATCTTTATCCTTCTTATTCATTCTGTACCATGATATCCATTATGTTATAGTTAAAACTCTCTGAGCTGGACATTTCAGGAACTAATTTTAAAATATAATACTTTGAAACGGTAACATAGAACTTTACTTTGAAAACCATAATTGTAGCTAGAAAATAGCAATGTCTTCAAGGAAGGCAAGCCAAAATTTAGAATGTGACCTAATTTTAAGCATACAAAATGGCTTCTTGCCTTCATCCCAAAGAGAATATCAGCCGAAGTCAATTGCACACCAGACAGATAAGATGGCCTAACTAAACCTTTTTTACTGCTTTCCATACAATTCTAAGCCAACTTACATTATTAACCTTTCATTGATAATGGAAAGCAATATTACGCAGATAACATCTTCTAATGATGGGCCTAAAAGCTGGTACACAAGTAACACAAGAAAAGACATTTTATTGTATCCTGTAAAGCATCTAGTTCAGCTCAAGCTGAGGAGCCATGTCAAAAAATGTAGTATTAATAAACACATCTTTATTTAAATATGATAAACCTAAAGATATCTCCAAGGTTTGTGCACATATACATCAGAACAAAATAAACCAGAAAAATAAACCAGAACTGGTATCTTCCATAAAGGTGGAAGCATAATATAGTTGTAGAAGGCCACCAAATTTGCCAAGTATGATTTTTCATTAATGAAGCCAGGTTGGATGTCACCAATCACCATCTCATTTTCAATCTGCCTTAGCATAGTTTCCAGGAGGATTGAGGTTAATTGCCATGACATTAAGCAAATTGTTGATGTCAACTTTTATATTTTACTCATGAATTTTCTCGGAAAAGAACAAGTCATTGTCATGCTTTTAGCATTAACTATATAAACATGGAAGTCAAACGTGATCTCTATGATACCTGAGTTCTGTGATAATCCCAAGGGATCATGACCCAAGGCCTCTAAAGTGTTCTTAAGATTCAGCCTAAGAGTACTTTCCTTTCATTAAGTAGGCCTACTTGGGTAACTAAGCAAAAACTTATTCTTTCCTTCTTCATTGCCAAGGCAATGCTCGATATTCATAAAGCTGACACAGCCTGGCTTAGTGACAGGCATTTACTTCTAGTTAGGACTTTTGGGAATTAACTATATTAAAATAATTTTTTGAAGCATCACTTATATCCTATTGATTTGTAATGAAATGTCCATCTGTTTTCATAAACAGAACATGATCCACACTCTGTGCACCTTCCTTCAGGAATCTCCAATATCTCCTATGTATGGGTATTTCAGTGAGAGTTAGGTCTAATTGAATGATAATTTGCCATAGCATTACAAATTGTGGTTTAACTAGAATTATGTGGAACTTTATATAAAAACCAATCAGACAGTAACACAGATTTTTAGCCTTAAACCAGAGGTCATCCTTCCACTGAATTTTAATGAGATGTTCTGAATCCCTTAGAGGATAGAAATGTCTTTAACCCTTGCATTACAAATAGGGACTTGCAAATTGTAGTGCTTCAAAATTCTCTAATAAAATGATATCACAGTGTCATCAGGAACCAATGTGGACTGATGCCAATTAACCCAATTAATCGTAATGAACAACAGAACAACAACTTTCCAATGACCTTTCATAAAAAGAAAATAAGAGGGTCTTTCCATACGATGTCACTAGGACAGAAAAATCATGTAACAGTGATAAAGACAAGTCCAAAATCAGGGTGTAACTGCTCCTAGAGGGCTTTGACAGAGAAGTTGTATGAAGAAACAGTTACAACTATGGCACTGAACAGCAATCCTGGAGTTTGGGCTTAATTCCTTTTTTGTGTGGACCTGATGAAAGGGTGGAACATACTGTTTACCAGTGTTATCAGTTATGGAATGCATCTGAGATAAAACTAAAGCACCTGCATGTTAATTATATTTATTTACAATGATAGGCTTATATGTGGACTTATACTGAGTTCTGTAACATTTTGAGGTGAAAAGTTGACTTAATTTTAATGTCTATATGAAGTTGGACTTACCCCGAAGCTAGGAGGAAACCTCCTGTGTTCCAGTTTGTGTCCCTTGAACCTAGTCTTGCCACAGACACAACTGGAGACAGCCTGGATACATCTTCTTTGCACACTCCCTTCCCTTCATGTATTTATATCCATTTGGATCCATGAGATTCCCCCTGAGCCTTCACTTCTCCAGGCTGAACAGTCCCAGCTCTCTCAGCCTTTAATCACATGAGAGCTATTTCAGTTCCTTCATCATCTCAGTGGTCCTTTGTTGGATGCTCTCCAGTATGTCCATGCCTTTCTTATGCTGAGGAGCCCAGAAGGACACAGTTCTTCAGCTGTGGCCTCACCAGTGCTGAGGACAGACGAAGGATCACCTCCCTTGACCTGTTGGCAACATCTCCAATGCAGCCTAAGGTGCCATCAGCCTCTTCTGCCACAGGGGCACATCTAAGGCAGTGTGGCATGAGGCATTGGGGAAATGGGATCATCTGTGCAATGCTCTGGTTAGCATAAATAACCTTCTCAAATGTTAAAACTTGTGGCAAAAAGACCTAGTTTGAAACTTAGTTCTCCTTAAAACGGAGCATAGAGAGGCAAAGCAATGTCTAGTGGAGCTATGAATAATAATAAGCATCCTCACCACGCCTGCTTTAAATATATTCAAATCAGCTTGTAAGTTCCTGGGCTGGGTTATATTTGGTTTTGTCAGAATCATTAGCAGACAAATGCAGACCATTATAGGAAAAGGACTCTATTCTGTCTGTGTGCTCTGCATGTCAGAGCTGTGGAACGCTTTTCTCTTTTTTAGCCTGCAGACCTTTCTTGTGTTTGAGTAGATAAATGTAAATTGGAGATTGAGCAAATAGTGTTAGATATTTTAATGCAGGCAGATATGGTTGCTGCTGGATAAGAGCTTATGCTTCTATTATGTTCTAAATTTGAATAACTTGGTACAGCAAAATTCCTTTAGAGTTCTTAGGAAAAAGTAAAATCAGAAGAAAGCTTGAGAAGCTCTGAGCTTATGACCAGCAATTTATCACAAAACTCAGATGAAGCCCACAGAGAATTCGTTTATTTTATTTCTTGAAACATGCAAATTCATTAAAATGCCCTTTTGGTGTCCTGAGGACTGGGAGGAAGACACCCCGCCTAGTGGCAGTCCATGCTCTGCAAAGATTTATGTACCTTCTGAACTTTAAGCGTATAAAAACACCCTCCTACATGCTTGAAGCTAAACAAACAAATGATATATCATACTGCTGTGGGTCACCCAGAGAGCTGGGCTAGACCTGTGCAAAGCATCTCAGGTGCACACACTGGTGCCAAGAACACTGGGACTCTCATAATGAGCTAATTTATCTGATTTCTTATCCCAGCTAAACTCAGCACTCCTTAGACTAGATTACTTTCATTTCTTAAAGCCAGCCCCTATATGGTTGACTTAGGCATCTTTTCAACAGACCAGCTGCTATTTTAACAGCTTTTGGAGGTATTTCACTGAAAATTCATCCTTAGATGAGGTTTAGATTACACAGCTCTTTCAGGACCCTCCTCCAAGGTGTTTGCAATGGCAGCAGATCTTCCCAGTGCTTATCAGTTGGCAAAGGGATACTGCAGTGGACAATATACACTGTCATCCCTGACTCCTGAGAGGTGCCTGATGCCTGGGGCTGGGGATGCTCCTGCTCCACATCCTCCCCAGCCTCTGCTCCTCACTGGCCTGGTGGCACCAGCTCTGGCTGTGGGGTCCTGCCCTGACCTCCCAGTGCGAAGCCCCACTACTCCCGGCTTCTTCTCCACGAGAATGTCACTGTGCCATGGCAGTTTCGAAAGTTGTGGCTTTAAATTAAACTTGGCAAGTTTTGTAGAGTTGGTAGGTTTAGAAAAAAAGCAACCTTTCAAGTAGCTTGCTAAATGGTTCTCATCAGTGTATAAATATTGTCTTTATACAACAGTGGTTTTTTACATAAAATGTAATGCTCCCTATGCATTTTATCATGGACTTTCAGCCTCCTGTATTGGTATTTAGTATTTAAGTGTTAATTTTATCTGTGCTGCCCAGGAAAAATCTGAAATATAATAAACTGATTGACAAAATGAATTGAAGATTATGTATATGTTCCAATGAGAAACAATTTTTGCTTTTTTGAGCACAGAGTCAAAATCTAGTTTGAAGATTAAAAGAAATGTTCTGGAAAAGTACAAGAGCAGCAGAATACTTTACATAATATAGGAAACCCTGGACAGGGACCAAAAATAACAGAAAAAGAACTATAGGTATCTTGCTCTTACTTACTGAAAGCTCAAAGCAAAATGTCTAAAAATTAATCTAGTGCTAACAGTCTTTATAAAGATATTTTAATGAGTCATGGCAAAAAAATCTCAGGTTATAGTTCTTTGCTGATAAGAACAAAAGCTAAATTGCCATTTTACAAGTGATTTTCGGTGTTTTTTGTAATCAATTCTGGCCTAAAACTTAATTTGTTTTATTTAATAGCTGTATGACTTTAATTGTAGAGATATTGATTCTATGTATGGAAATTTTTATTACTTTTATTCTTTTAAAAATCTATTTAATTTCAGCAAATATATGTATACATTGAGGAAAGAATTCTTGTTTTCACACAGAGGAGTTCAAATGTATGTATCCCTCAATCTGCACTTACTTAAGTAAATACTTGGTTTACTGTAGTGCAAATAAGAGGGAAATCAACTCCATATATCCAGTGAATTACAGTACTATAATAAACATAATGCTGCCTAGTGTGTGTGCTGAAGAATACCATTTATTTACAACTGCTATCAGGGCTTTTTTTGTTCTCTCTTTACTGTACATATGAGAGATAGTCTATAGATTCTTCTTGCTTTGTATTTATTGTAATGCATATAAAACTTTAGTAAATTTTTATGAGTACACTTTACTAAGTTTTTTATAGGTATTGTAATGAATACCAAACAAGTAGAAACAAGCCGGAATTACAGACTTTGTGGGAATTAAGACACTAAACCTACCTTTCACAAATATCTCGTGGGCAGAATTTCTAAAAGCAGTTCTTGGAATAAGGTGCCCAGCTGCTATTGATTTTATATTAGACACGTAATGGATGTAGTGCTATAGAATGTTGTTTCTGTCTTTTATTAAAAAATAAATCTAAGTACAATACAATGCAGTCACTTTCCCAACTTAGGTCCATGCAAAAGTACTGGCTAAAAAGAAATCACAACAAATATTCTTCCAAAAAAAAAAGCACACCTTTTGCATCTTTACCTGTCACATAGTGCTTTTAGTTAGTGGTTTATCTGCACACTGTGTTCTTCAGTGGTCAAAACTAAGAAATATTTAGAAACTATTGGCATGGTGACAAGTATATTTAGAAACTATTGGCATGGTGACAAGTGCATGAAGAATTTACAGCTTTCCAGGCTTATTTTTGATTTTCAATAGAAAGTACTGTCATAGACTTATGTTTGTTCTTAGTGCCACTTTTCAATTTATAAATTTCACAAGATTCTGTAATTTAAGCAGTACATATATGTCTGCTTGGAAAACAAAACCAAAAAAACCTCAAAAACCTCACCAAAAAGAATACTCAAAACAAAGCAAAACCCTCTAATACTGCCCCATGGCCCTAACCTAAAATAATGCATCTTGCAAATTCTCCAGGACTGCAACTGAGAGAGGAAATTGGTTGTGCAGATGTATTAGAACTAGTTTGCAATTTTGGGCATAACTTCTGTAACATGGACATTCAACCTGATACAGAAATTCAGTACAAGTGAGTTGGATGCATTCTGTGTGCTCTGTGGTGACAGATGTCCTGCTGGAGTTCTCAGCAAGAGGATTGAAAACTAGCTCAGGTAGATTCTGCAACCAGGAGTAATGATAGGCTCTCTAATATGCTGTCCATGGAATTTTCACCCATGGACTCAATGACCTATGAGCTCCAGATTTCATGTAGACCCAGATCATTAACTATCCTGTTGTGTAGATGTTTTGCACTACAGAAAGATTGAATGGCTCAGACAAAGAAGAAGCATTTAATCCACATAATAACCTTAGTAACTCTCCCAGTGTGGTTTCTGCACGGCATTATTAATTATTTCCAAGGACAGAATTTCCCTGAATGTTTATGTAATGATAAACCTTATGTATTTGCCATTTCCATGTCCCCTAATGTTTATAACAATTTTTAATTTAAACCACAGAAGAAGAATTTACATATAAGATTATTGAGAGTCGCCCGAATATAGCACACACACTCACAGAGGTATTGGTGCTACTTCGTTCTACTTCTTTATTATTCCTCTATCTTTATCACACAACACACATGAATATAAGCGAAAGCATTGTTTACACGACACGCTGGTATATCCCATTGACCACTTGCTTGCTTGCGCACATGTGCTCGCTTGTGTAGCTTTAAGTTGTTTACAGTCTTGGCTCCTGCTCTTCTTTATCTCCTGTCAAGGACATCTCAGATTCGGCTACAAAGGCTGGGTTGTGCACGTACATTCCATTTATGTGACCTTGCTCTGCAAGCCATTCTCCTACATAAGATTATGACCAGGCTTACCTATACCAGTCATTTTCGTCCACACAAGTCGGAAGTTATCACAGGCAAAGGTATGCTAAGGGTTGCAATCAGTAATTGACCAAAAATGAGGTACTCTGCTTAGCTAGAGCTCCTGACTTCGTTATGACAACTCTTCTTTCTACCAATGTCCACACAGGGAACATGGTAAAATAATTACTGCTCTTTAAATTTTCACTTTAGCATACTGTACACCAATAAACATGTCAAGGTTCCTGAGGCTGTGCCGTTTTTGACTTGTTGCTTTCTATGTAGAAACATGGAGATGGAGAGGTCACAGTGCTCTGTGCTGCTGTCCCTTCTGCCAGAAGACAGAATCCTCTCCTCCAACAAGCTCAGCTTCTCAGATTCATCTTGAGCAGTGGTTTCTCCAGTCTCACATCACCCACTGTGCCATTGTCGTGTTACCTGTCACAGTGCTCTCTCATTGAGACAAAAATAAATATTTGAGAGATTTGCCCAATTTCCAAAGTTATATAAGCCATAAATTTCAGTTAAAAATCTAGGAGCCTGGTGGCATGTATTTGGAGAAAGCTTTTCACATGCAGGCCAAGGGTGAATCCCTGTTCTGCTTGTCTTTTCAGACTGGAAGCAAAGAACATTGCTGTCTTTCTGCAGATTTAAAGCCAATTTATCAGTTCTCATTGCTGTTTTCCAGCTCCACATGAGGAATGGAGAGACTGAGAGAAATCAAGCCAGATTTATGACTAAAACTTACAGACATCATTTAGGGGTGAAATTTTGAATAACATCTCTATGCTAGCAAAAAACCAACTCAAGAAAAAAGCTGGATGAAACCTTTTACTTCTTCACAATAGAACTGCATCCATAATAGAGTGCTTGCCAGTATTAGCTGTACTGAGAGATATATCTATTCCAGTAAACCTTTTACTAGTGTAGGCTAGACATCAATTTCACTCTGCTGAAGCTCAGGAAATCAATGGCCACCTGCGAAGACAGGCACTGGAAATAATCACTGAGAATTATGTTAAATCTTCCTGGAGTTATGAGATTATGGAAGAAGCTCAGTCTGCATTAAAATATGCATATACTCCAGCTCTTGTGGTTGCAGAAAGATAGCAAAAAGTACAATGTGGATAGGAAAAGGAAAAGGGCAGACCTTAAAATGTTATGAAAAAGGAAGTATGAAGGTTGCTTCCTTGTTCAACACTTTCTGTTACTAGTGAGAGACTGACATAATGTTTCAAACAAGAGGTTATGAGGCTGACTATGATCACGATCCTGACTCATTCCTCAACCTCATCTGGCATGCAGATATCACTGAACACAATCACTGCCAGTTCTCTCTTTTGCCTCTCCAAAACTCACATTCCTGCATAGAGAAAAAGTACAATTATATACAAATGGTACATATGTACGTGCACAAGTGTGTTTGTGTGTCTGTCTGTCCAAGATAGGTGAAGGTGCTGCTGCTCCATGTACCCAGGTGCAAGAAGTAGAGAGAATGAAGATCTATTCCCAACACATACATGCACACAAAATGGGCATACACACTGTATACATACATATGCACAAATGTCTTCGTGTACTTATACATATATATATACATATAAAAATATATACATATAAATATATATAATCATAGAGTCATGCAATTGTTTAGGTTGGAAAAGACCTCTAAGGTCATTGAGTCCCAGTGTTAACCCATCACTGACAAGTCCACCACTAAACCATGTTCTGAAATATCACATCCACTTGTCTTTTAAATTCCTCCCGAGACAGTGACTCCACCACTGCCCTGGGTAGCCTGTTTCAAGGCTTGACAATGCTTTTGGTGACAAAAAAAAAAATCCCATTATCCAATCTAAATGTCTCCTGTTGCAATTTGAGACCATTTCCTATACATGTGAATTCACATCATATACACATATAAACATACGCACATATACACCAGGTCAGGCACACAGGTCAGACACACACACTCCCAGCATCCACGCAAACTGAGAAAACACCAACAGCCTCATCCTGCTTCCCTCTCTGGCTGGGCAGGATGGAAGCCCAGTAGTAAAAATATACACATACAAATGAAATGTAAGCAGGATCCCTTGAGCAGCTGGACTCAGACACTGTGCAGTCTCCACAGCTGCTGGCATAGAAGGCCCCAAGGCCATAGCCCCTCTCCAGTTGCTGACAGAGAGTCACACAGACAGAGGTACCCGAGCTGACAGCTCTGCGCTCTCCCCACTGGAGATACACACGCACTCTCACACCCAGCACTGTCCCTTAGAGACTCACTCAACCCCTGCATTCCCAGGATACTCAGGGGTTAGTCAGGCTTGGTCTTCACTAGTGCTTGCACACTGGTGCTCCTTCCATTTTCTGGCACCATGGACACACAGGATGTCCAGCTGGTGGTCTGACTCTGGTTGCTGCAACAAGACCCTCATAGACACAGGTGTACACACAGCAGGGACTCCTTGCTTGGGGGACAGGCTGAAGGGAAGGCAGTAAGGCTGCTCCCTTCCCTGTCAGAGCATGGACAGACAAGCACACTGACCAGGAAACTACTTACATGTAGTACATTTCATCCCCTTATACCTCTTTTCCAACTTTATTCCTCCTGAAATCACCTAAACCCCTTCCTTGTCTTGCCTTTTGCTCCTCCCCTAAACATCACATAGTAAGAATGACCCAGAACTGCTTTTTCCTGCATCCTATAATAAGTAGCAGCAATCCCCATAATCCCAAAGGTGATCTGAAGAGCTGCTCCCAATGACCTATGGTGACGGGTTTCGTGCTTTGACACTGGGGCTGGTGGCTCTCCTGGAGCAACCCTGGGAAGAGTCCAGACAGAGTGGTTGTTCTTTGGGAGTCCCTGGTTTGGGTTTGTGCCTACCACTGTGTCCCTGTGCTCCTCTGCACTTGTGCATATGGGCATTTGAAGGGATGATGACGAGCCTGGCAAAGCATTATTGGGGTTCCCCACATTTGTGAGTGTGTAGATGGGCTTTATCACATAACTTAGCAGGATGTATATAGGACATAAGAATACACTTCATTTAAATTGGAAGAGCAGTGATCAAAACAGACCTTGATAGCAATTGTACTATCTCTTGTCACACATGGCCTCACATGCTTCTAGTCAAAACCCCATGATTTTAATTCACTGTAGTACTTTTATGCACTTGGATTTGGCATATTTTGAAAGAACGGTTATTTAGAGATAATTTTAAGTATCTAGAGAGTGCAAAAATAGCCAGTAATGACAGTAACAAGTATAACAGAAAGTAATGAGGAGTTCTGAGAGAACAGGGTAGGACACAGGGCCTGATCTTTGCCCTTCTCATAAGTGTGAGAGAAGGTTGGGGTGTCTGAGCCTCAGAGTACTGAGCCAGCTTGGGGGATTTTTCGGATGAATTTCATTGCAAGCTCATTACACTAATGAATCACCAAAATAGTAGCATCACCCTCTGTCCAGTGAATATTTAAGAAATTTTCTAACACATCGTAAATTCTAGTCATGATATGAACAAACAAAATTTTGATATTTTTGAAGCTTCTTCCAGACTGCATGCAGTCTGTTTACAGCATCTTGTGTTTTTCTCATGAACTTGATACACTGGCAAAAGATTGAGCTTAGTGACATGTTAAATTACAATTACTGGACAACATTTATAGTACTGAGATTTTCAAAGGAAAAGAGAACAAATTCTCTCAACTTTTTGCAGGTGATTAGTTTTTGAAAAATGGAAAAATACCAGGCACAAAAGAAGATGCTAAAGGTTTAAAGAGGAGGAGGGGGTATAAACTAGGGAAACTTCACTAAGATATACAAGTGTTGTGTAGGAGTATAAAATGATTATGAACAGACTTTCAAAGCAAGAAGACAACCATTGAAGTTTTGATTTCTGCCCAACAAGGACAAAACTGAAGAAGGAAATTTTATAGAGGGTTTGTTATTATTTGTGTTTACATGTTTCTTGAAATAATGGCAGTGATTTCAAAATCCAGGGAGAATTGTTGGTAAAGGAAGGGCAAGCTTCCTTACCACATACTGCATACTGGTTAGAATACTCAGACAGCCATATGAGACTTTTTTTCATGATAAGGTGAATAATCACTCCCCTAAAGGAGTTAATGGAGCCCAGCTTTCAGTGTGAGTAGAGCACGTGTGCTTTGGCAACAGAAACAGGTAACAAAAGCACACCAAGTCTGGCTGGCCAGGATGTGGGGCAAATATAGCAAATAAATATGTGCACAAGAAACAGTGCAACATCCTCTCTCACTTTGAGGTTTTCACTCTTCCTTATCTGGGAAAGAGGTGCAGGACCTGTTTGCTGGGGCAATTCTAATTGAGAGCTGGCTGTGCCTGCAGGTCTCCTGTGTCCCTGTCCCATGCTCTGGCATGGGGCCTGGCTGTGTCGCTGCCCCAGCCCAGCCCTGCTCAGGGACTGTGAGACTGTGCCTGATCACTGATGGTGCTGCCTCTGCTGTGATGGTTCTGGCTCCCCGCTTTGACTCCTTCCTGGAGCACCTCTGCTTTTGCTTCTCCCCAGAAACAAGCGTTTTCCTGGCATACCCATATAAGAAAACTAAACAGAACCAGAGCACAGGCTGGACACCGGCACTGAGCTGTCCACACTGTCCAGTTTTAGCCTGGTGCATGACACAGTTTCACTGACTCAAGCTGCTGTGTGGTTGCAGACACCTTTCAGTTGTGTGCATGAACCATGGACAATCTCCACCAGCCTATTTGGAGGAGTTTGTTTGGGAAGTAGGGGGGTTCTGGCCGTGCATGTATAATCCATGCAGCATCCATTGGTTTCGGGGACACAGAGAGGTTCCTACCTTGTTCTGTATCCAAGTATAATTGTTTAGTTTCTACGGCCCACTAAGATATAAGGAAGAGATGGATTTCAGTGACAACAACATAAAGGGAGACTTAAATATGACATTAAGAAAATTTGTTTTAAGGTAACAATAATTAGGCAGTGGGTGACCTAAGATGTTTGTGGAAACTGTATAAGTGGTAGATTTAGGCAGCAAATTTGTGAGAAATGTTGAAGTATCTATCCTACCTCAGCAAGGTACAGTGCACTGGAACAGGTTGCCCAGAGATGTTGTGGCTGCCCCAACCCTGGAGATGTTTAAGACCAGAATGGAAGGTGTCCCTACCCAAGGCAAGGGGTCTCTTTAAGGTCTCTTCCAAACCANGAGATGTTGTCCCCAACCCTGGAGATGTTTAAGACCAGAATGGAAGGTGTCCCTACCCAAGGCAAGGGGTCTCTTTAAGGTCTCTTCCAAACCAAACCATTCTATGATTCTATCATTATATTATGGACTGTTTTAAAAGCCTATTCTTTTAAGGCTTATAACTTGTTTTGATACTCTTGTGAAAAGATAGATGGCATACACTACAGAAAGAAAAGGGAGAAGAAAGAGGAGAAGGAAACATAGAGAAAACAAGAATATACTTGTGAATTAAGCAAAAAGAAAGGCATCTTTGAGAAATAAGAAACAGGCATAGCTCAAGGAACAAATCACCATAGTCTAATTAAGAGAGGGAAACACAGCATGTGGGAGGACAGGAATATACATGTGGCAAAATCTAGGGATGGAAAACTGCTAACTTAAATGAATAAATTTATGCCAATAGCTGAGCACGGACTGTTTATTAAGGGTTAATGAAGAACATTTTGCAAGCAGCATTCTAGTAACTCTATTTAAAGCACTCACTTTTTCTTCTGTCTATTCTGTCGCCTACTGAAAATTGCACAACTCTGTTCTCCAACACTATTATGAAAAAAGCAATCAACTCAATTGTCTGGGGTGTAATGATGCTGACTACCTCCTTCCAGCATTCAGAGAGAGAGAGAGAAAATAAGATAAATAACCTGAGACAAAAACACAAATCATTAGAATTTTTAATAAGCCTTCACCAACAGAAAGCTGAACACTGTTAGTTATATCTGCCAAATACTGCTCATGGTCCAGTGGACAGCACAGTGAACACGGGAGATTTCAGCTCTTCTTCCAACTCTATAGTCTTGCTGCATAACAGCTTAAACAGATCACATGAGCTTCAGCTTCAAGTAGTACAATGGAGATCATTGAGTAACACATAAATAGTGCTGGAGGTGCACTATTCTGGGAAAAAAATACACCAAAATTGAAAGCAAACTTTCTCTCTTCTTGTTCAGATAGGAACAGTGACCTTCCAAATGAAGTGTTGTGACCTCATGCAAGACACGGGGTCATGAGCCTGAGGGAAATTCAATTGCAGACGTGGGGTTGTAAGTCTAGAAATAGAAGCAGACAAGTATTTCTGGCAAGAGGTTGCAGGAAACTGAACTAGAAGTTATTACCATCAAGACTGCAGCTAGAACTTTCAATGTACATAAAGGCCCTGAGAAAATCTCCAGGAAACCATAGTTTGACAGTCTTTTAATGCCTCTGTTTCTGGTCCATTCTTAGTTTCAGTTCTCTGATCTCTCCAGTTAGATTTTTCATAGGTTTTTTTTTTTCTTTTCTTGGACCTAGGACCAGTACTCTTTAGGCTGTGCTGAAGATATAAAGAAACTTCAATCTGCCACAGACAAACTGTGAAAGATTACCTGGATAGTAAGAAAAATATCAAATGGCAAAAAGCTAGAAAAATTACCACAATCTAAGTCAAATGCATCACCAGAACTGGAGCAATGTATAAAAATAATAACTACACTTCACCCCATTTGATCCTCCTTTCTACTGATGGACTTTAAAGCATGAAGCACATGCTGAAATCATTATCAGTCTGTCTTGTAGGTGTAGACAACAGAAAAGTCAAAATGGTCTTCCTCCTATTTGCTTATTTCTCCTTTCACAGACTAATTCTCAGTAGTCACATAGGTTTTTGGTATTATAGCTGGTTGTAGGTTTTTTGGGAAAAAATGTAATCTGGAGAGCTTGCCATGTCAGGTGAACAACAGGTGAACAGAGAAGCCTGTCTGGGTCAGGTCAGTGCTGTGCTTCTGTCTCCAACAGCGGACAAAGGAGGGGAAAAAGCCATGAACCTGGCTGCTGTCTGCATTCGTTCCCTTTGTACTCTCCCTTTGAAATCATACTAATTTATTTTTTCATTTGTTCCTGTTTGGGAGGTACCCTGATACTGTCTGCTACCACTGTATCCCACTGGCAGTGAGTTCTAAAAGTTTGCAACCCTCCAATGCATAGGGTTTCATTTTTTGACCTTGAAAGCATTGAACTGCAGATTTCTGGGTACGGGATAAAAATCATGACCTGTTTGTAATACTAGCCAATGCCCTTGTGAACCCTTATCCATGGTCAGACTTAAAAAACTTTCTGTACAGACATATTTTCTGTCTTTCTTTTTTGGATGAGGTTATGGCATGCAGCTCCAACTCTTTGTGGGACCATTATGTAAAGGGCAAAGGACAGTGTTAAAGAAAATTATAAGCTCCATCTCTCCCACAAGAAAACAGAGGAGAAGCAGCACATCTACTTAACTGGGACAATTTCACATGACTGATTCAGAGCAATTCATTTCAATTACTCTGATCATCACATAAATAGCACATCTGGCAGTGTCTGCAAACTAATCATTAACAGGTGTGAATTGGTGTCTGCAAGCATATATTTCCTACTGTGTGGCCCTTTGTTCACTTCAGGGCACTTCTTAATTAGAGACAAGCCTGAACCACAATCCTTTAGATGTGGATCTGTTCTTTGAACACCCCCAAAATCAGCACTTTCCACATCAAGTTGTTATTTAGAGAAAAGATCTTAGGAAAAAAAAATCAGTTTCATGGTTCTGAGCAAGTGCTCATTGCCCAGTTCTGACTCATTAGCTTGTCTTGGATTTTAGCTTCTGTTTAGAGCAATAATGGCATGTATGATTTGTATGATGCTTACAGCCCATGGTACTTATCATTAAAATAACGTCCATCACTATCGTCAAGGGATCATAAGTAAAAGTTTCCACTGCAAATGAAGAACCTTTTTGCTTTAATTGTTGGGTGACAGTTGCCATCGTAAGTATTTAGAAAGAGGCATCAATAGATTTTAGGGAAGTCTCTATAAAATGGGGGGAAAAAGAGATAACAGAATTGGGATACAATAACATGTAACCTGATAAAAGCTGTTACCGTGCCCAAATTTAAAGGTACAACATAGAATCACAGAATTATTTCTGCTGAAAAAGATGTTTAAGTTCATAAAGTCCAAATGTTAAGCTAAAGATGGAGAATATTTTTCCCAACCCTTATCTGACCTACTGCAATTAAATTCCATGTCTTCTTTTCAGAGCTGTGTCTCAAGAACATCTATTGATACACCTGTGTGTAGCCATACACCACAACTGTCTGGCTGCCTTGGCTAACCTGCTGTTCACAAGGCTTGTACTGCAAAGCACCACCTCTGCAAGAAGTGCAAGGTGGTGGTACCACTCTTCCCTGTGTGGGTGGGTGCTTTTCTGGCAAGAGACAGCTGGTGGAGGATCAATTCATGTTACAAATAATTCCAGCCCAAGCAACAAGGATTTCACCTTATTTTGTTATTTAACTCTTTTGTAATTCATTTCTGACAAGGTAAACTTGGAATTTGAAATTTAGTAGATGTTAATTGATTATTGCTGTTTCTAATGTTTTTTTTTCTTGCTAGAAAAATGTACACGGAAAACCTGAAATGGACAAGAAAAGATTGTGGGTCAATATTTAGGGAGAGGACCAGATTGCACTAGTAAAATCAATCATGGAAGGAACATTTTTGCTTGTAGAGCATGTTAAGCAAAGTACTATGAAAGCCTGAGAGGAATATCCTAAGATCACCCACTAGCTAAAGACATGGTGTGTGTAACCCTCTGTAGGTCTTTTCTGATCAGTTAGGCATGAATTAAGTCAGGAAACATAAGGTAAAAGACACAAGCAAGAGAACAAGGGACCACAACAGTTATAAAGAAAATCAAAACAGTCAAAGGAAAAACAAACCAAAGACTGAAAAAGTAATTGAGACAGAGTAGAGATCCTTTTTTTTTCAATAAAAACTGTTATCCTATTAACAGAGGTAGCATTTTACTAGTCAAACTACTTAAAGACTCAGTTTACTCATTAAAAATACCAGAAAACATGCCAGAGCTTTGGATTTGGTTCTCTCTAGTTTTAAGTTTTTAGCATAATATATGGCCAACTAGCACCTTCTCCAACATTTTCGGTCATGGTTCAGGAGTTAGCACAGACAAAGGATATTTCTCAGTAAGTGGTTTGGATATGTTGACTTTGTTTTAGAAAGTTTGAATACATACAGACCTGTCTGTTTGAACTCAGTGCCAGAAAATTAGTGCTTGCATGTTTTATTATATGGATGTAGCCACAAGCTACTTAAACTTCATGCTGATCAGAAGGTAGGGAGTGTTGCTGATGTGAGCAGGAATGCTGGGCAGTGTTGTGGGTTATCAGACAGTCATGATCATATTTGCTCAACCAGGCAAAATGAGTACAAAACTGCTATTTTTATTTGGGAGCATTTTACACTCACTTTACACTGCTGTAAATGTCTGCTCAATTTCCAGGAAAATTGGAATGATGTCTTATGATCCAATGATGTGGAGCAAAGACAAACTGAGACTAGAAGAATGCTAGAGAAAAAGATTCT